>CAUJBZ010000347.1:0-24838 GCA_963082915.1 Dolichopus griseipennis | reverse complement strand
GGAATTTACATTTAATGTAGCATTTATAATTTTTGTCATGAATTCTTTAAACTCAATTTTAAGGCACTTAGAACCGTCTTAGAGCGATTCTAGCTTTAATTCGTGATCACTACTTAAATTTCCATGTAATCCAAATTTTTTTTTTTTAATTATGGTCTTGGTAAACTTTAAACTCAATTTTAAGGCACTTAGAAGCATTTTAGAGCGATTTTACATTTAATGTAGCATTTATAATTTTTGTCATGGAATTCTTTAAACTCAATTTTAAGGCACTTAGAACCGCCTTAGAGCGATTCTAGCTTTAATTCGTGATCACTACTTAAATTTCCATGTAATCCAAATTTTTTCTTTTTAATTATGGTCTTGGTAAACTTTAAACTCAATTTAAGGCACTTAGAAGCATTTTAGAGCGATTTTACATTTAATGTAGCATTTATAATTTTTGTCATGGAATTCTTTAAACTCAATTTTAAGGCACTTAGAACCGTCTTTAGAGCGATTCTAGCTTTAATTCGTGATCACTACTTAAATTTCCATGTAATCCAAATTTTTTCTTTTTAATTATGGTCTTGGTAAACTTTAAACTCAATTTAAGGCACTTAGAAGCATTTTAGAGCGATTTTACATTTTGTCATGGAATTCTTTAAACTAAATTTTAAGGCACTTAGAACCGCCTTAGAGCGATCCTAGCTTTAATTCGTGATCACTACTTAAATTTCCATGTAATCCAAATTTTTTCTTTTTAATTATGGTCTTGGTAAACTTTAAACTCAATTTTAAGGCACTTAGAAGCATTTTAGAGCGATTTTACATTTAATGTAGCATTTATAATTTTTGTCATGGAATTCTTTAAACTCAATTTTAAGGCACTTAGAACCGTCTTAGAGCGATTCTAGCTTTAATTCGTGATCACTACTTAAATTTCCCTGTAATCCAAATTTTTTCTTTTTAATTATGGTCTTGGTAAACTTTAAACTCAATTCTAAGGCACTTAGAAGCATTTTAGAGCGATTTTACATTTAATGTAGCATTTATAATTTTTGTCATGGAATTCTTTAAACTCAATTTTAAGGCACTTAGAACCGTCTTAGAGCGATTCTAGCTTTAATTCGTGATCACTACTTAAATTTCCATGTAATCCAAATTTTTCTTTTAATTATGGTCTTGGTAAACTTTAAACTCAATTTTAAGGCACTTAGAAGCATTTTAGAGCGATTTTACATTTAATGTAGCATTTATAATTTTTGTCATGGAATTCTTTAAACTAAATTTTAAGGCACTTAGAACCGCCTTAGAGCGATTCTAGCTTTAATTCGTGATCACTACTTAAATTTCCATGTAATCCAAATTTTTTCTTTTTAATTATGGTCTTGGTAAACTTTAAACTCAATTTTAAGGCACTTAGAAGCATTTTAGAGCGATTTTACATTTGATGTAGCATTTATAATTTTTGTCAGGGAATTCTTTAAACTCAATTTTAAGGCACTTAGAACCGTCGTACAGCGATTCTAGCTTTAATTCGTGATCACTACTTAAATTTCCATGTAATCCAAATTTTTTCTTTTTAATTATGGTCTTGGTAAACTTTAACTCAAATTTTAAGGCACTTAGAAGCATTTTAGAGCGATTTTACATTTGATGTAGCATTTATAATTTTTGTCAGGGAATTCTTTAAACTCAATTTTAAGGCACTTAGAACCGTCGTAGAGCGATTCTAGCTTTAATTCGTGATCACTACTTAAATTTCCATGTAATCCAAATTTTTTCTTTTTAATTATGGTCTTGGTAAACTTTAAACTCAATTTTAAGGCACCTAGAAGCATTTTAGGGCGATTTTACATTTAATGTAGCATTTATAATTTTTGTCATGGAATTCTTTAAACTCAATTTTAAGGCACTTAGAACCGCCTTAGAGCGATTCTAGCTTTAATTCGTGATCACTACTTAAATTTCCATGTAATCCAAATTTTTTCTTTTTAATTATGGTCTTGGTAAACTTTAAACTCAATTTTAAGGCACTTAGAAGCATTTTAGAGCGATTTTACATTTAATGTAGCATTTATAATTTTTGTCATGGAATTCTTTAAACTCAATTTTAAGGCACTTAGAACCGCCTTAGAGCGATTCTAGCTTTAATTCGTGATCACTACTTAAATTTCCATGTAATCCAAATTTTTTCTTTTTAATTATGGTCTTGGTAAACTTTAAACTCAATTTTAAGGCACTTAGAAGCATTTTAGAGCGATTTTACATTTAATGTAGCATTTATAATTTTTGTCATGGAATTCTTTAAACCCATTTTTAGGGCACTTAGAACCGCCTTAGAGCGATTCTAGCTTTAATTCGTGATCACTACTTAAATTTCCATGTAATCCAAATTTTTTCTTTTTAATTATGGTCTTGGTAAACTTTAAACTCAATTTTAAGGCACATAGAAGCATTTTAGAGCGATTTTACATTTAATGTAGCATTTATAATTTTTGTCATGGAATTCTTTAAACTCAATTTTAAGGCACTTAGAACCGTCTTAGAGCGATTCTAGCTTTAATTCGTGATCACTACTTAAATTTCCATGTAATCCAAATTTTTTCTTTTTAATTATGGTCTTGGTAAACTTTAAACTCAATTTTAAGGCACTTAGAAGCATTTTAGAGCGATTTTACATTTAATGTAGCATTTATAATTTTTGTCATGGAATTCTTTAAACTCAATTTTAAGGCACTTAGAACCGCCTTAGAGCGGTTCTAGCTTTAATTCGTGATCACTACTTAAATTTCCATGTAATCCAAATTTTTTCTTTTTAATTATGGTCTTGGTAAACTTTAAACTCAATTTTAAGGCACTTAGAAGCATTTTAGAGCGATTTTACATTTAATGTAGAATTTATAATTTTTGTCATGGAATTCTTTAAACCCATTTTTAGGGCACTTAGAACCGCCTTAGAGCGATTCCAGCTTTAATTCGTGATCACTACTTAAATTTCCATGTAATCCAAATTTTTTCTTTTTAATTATGGTCTTGGTAAACTTTAAACTCAATTTTAAGGCACATAGAAGCATTTTAGAGCGATTTTACATTTAATGTAGCATTTATAATTTTTGTCATGGAATTCTTTAAACCCATTTTTAGGGCACTTAGAACCGCCTTAGAGCGATTCTAGCTTTAATTCGTGATCACTACTTAAATTTCCATGTAATCCAAATTTTTTCTTTTTAATTATGGTCTTGGTAAACTTTAAACTCAATTTTAAGGCACTTAGAAGCATTTTAGAGCGATTTTACATTTAATGTAGCATTTATAATTTTTGTCATGGAATTCTTTAAACTCAATTTTAAGGCACTTAGAACCGCCTTAGAGCGGTTCTAGCTTTAATTCGTGATCACTACTTAAATTTCCATGTAATCCAAATTTTTTCTTTTTAATTATGGTCTTGGTAAACTTTAAACTCAATTTTAAGGCACTTAGAAGCATTTTAGAGCGATTTTACATTTAATGTAGAATTTATAATTTTTGTCATGGAATTCTTTAAACTCAATTTTAAGGCACTTAGAACCGCCTTAGAGCGATTCTAGCTTTAATTCGTGATCACTACTTAAATTTCCATGTAATTTGCATTTTAGAGCGATTTTACATTTAATGTAGCATTTATAATTTTTGTCATGGAATTCTTTAAACTCAATTTTAAGGCACTTAGAACCGCCTTAGAGCGGTTCTAGCTTTAATTCGTGATCACTACTTAAATTTCCATGTAATCCAAATTTTTTCTTTTTAATTATGGTCTTGGTAAACTTTAAACTCAATTTTAAGGCACATAGAAGCATTTTAGAGCGATTTTACATTTAATGTAGCATTTATAATTTTTGTCATGGAATTCTTTAAACTCAATTTTAAGGCACTTAGAACCGTCTTAGAGCGATTCTAGCTTTAATTCGTGATCACTACTTAAATTTCCATGTAATCCAAATTTTTTCTTTTTAATTATGGTCTTGGTAAACTTTAAACTCAATTTTAAGGCACTTAGAAGCATTTTAGAGCGATTTTACATTTAATGTAGCATTTATAATTTTTGTCATGGAATTCTTTAAACTCAATTTTAAGGCACTTAGAACCGCCTTAGAGCGGTTCTAGCTTTAATTCGTGATCACTACTTAAATTTCCATGTAATCCAAATTTTTTCGTTTTAATTATGGTCTTGGTAAACTTTAAACTCAATTTTAAGGCACTTAGAAGCATTTTAGAGCGATTTTACATTTAATGTAGCATTTATAATTTTTGTCATGGAATTCTTTAAACTCAATTTTAAGGCACTTAGAACCGCCTTAGAGCGATTCTAGCTTTAATTCGTGATCACTACTTAAATTTCCATGTAATCCAAATTTTTTCTTTTTAATTATGGTCTTGGTAAACTTTAAACTCAATTTTAAGGCACTTAGAAGCATTTTAGAGCGATTTTACATTTAATGTAGCATTTATAATTTTTGTCATGGAATTCTTTAAACTCAATTTTAAGGCACTTAGAACCGCCTTAGAGCGATTCTAGCTTTAATTCGTGATCACTACTTAAATTTCCATGTAATCCAAATTTTTTCTTTTTAATTATGGTCTTGGTAAACTTTAAACTCAATTTTAAGGCACTTACAAGCATTTTAGAGCGATTTTACATTTAATGTAGCATTTATAATTTTTGTCATGGAATTCTTTAAACTCAATTTTAAGGCATTTAGAACCGTCGTAGAGCGATTCTAGCTTTAATTCGTGATCACTACTTAAATTTCCATGTAATCCAAATTTTTTCTTTTTAATTATGATCTTGGTAAACTTTAAACTCAATTTTAAGGCACTTAGAAGCATTTTAGAGCGATTTTACATTTAATGTAGCATTTATAATTTTTGTCATGGAATTCTTTAAACTCAATTTTAAGGCACTTAGAACCGCCTTAGAGCGATTCTAGCTTTAATTCGTGATCACTACTTAAATTTCCATGTAATCCAAATTTTTTCTTTTTAATTATGGTCTTGGTAAACTTTAAACTCAATTTTAAGGCACTTAGAAGCATTTTAGAGCGATTTTACATTTAATGTAGCATTGATCATTACTTAATACGTAATCATTACTTATTACGTGATCATTACTTAAATTTCCATGTAATCCAAATTTTTTCTTTTTAATTATGTTCTTGGTAAACTTTAAACTCAATTTTAAGGCACTTAGAAGCATTTTAGAGCGAATTAGAGCGAATTTTAAGGCACTTAGAACCGTCTTAGAGCGATTCTAGCTTTAATTCGTGATCACTACTTAAATTTCCATGTAATCCAAATTTTTTCTTTTTAATTATGGTCTTGGTAAACTTTAAACTCAATTTTAAGGCACTTAGAAGCATTTTAGAGCGATTTTACATTTAATGTAGCATTGATCATTACTTAATACGTAATCATTACTTATTACGTGATCATTACTTAAATTTCCATGTAATCCAAATTTTTTCTTTTTAATTATGGTCTTGGTAAACTTTAAACTCAATTTTAAGGCACTTAGAAGCATTTTAGAGCGATTTTACATTTAATGTAGCATTTATAATTTTTGTCATGGAATTCTTTAAACTCAATTTTAAGGCACTTAGAACCGTCTTAGAGCGATTCTAGCTTTAATTCGTGATCACTACTTAAATTTCCATGTAATCCAAATTTTTTTTTTTTAATTATGGTCTTGGTAAACTTTAAACTCAATTTTAAGGCACTTAGAAGCATTTTAGAGCGATTTTACATTTAATGTAGCATTTATAATTTTTGTCATGGAATTCTTTAAACTAAATTTTAAGGCACTTAGAACCGCCTTAGAGCGATTCTAGCTTTAATTCGTGATCACTACTTAAATTTCCATGTAATCCAAATTTTTTCTTTTTAATTATGGTCTTGGTAAACTTTAAACTCAATTTTAAGGCACTTAGAAGCATTTTAGAGCGATTTTACATTTAATGTAGCATTTATAATTTTTGTCATGGAATTCTTTAAACTCAATTTTAAGGCACTTAGAACCGTCTTAGAGCGATTCTAGCTTTAATTCGTGATCACTACTTAAATTTCCATGTAATCCAAATTTTTTCTTTTTAATTATGGTCTTGGTAAACTTTAAACTCAATTTTAAGGCACTTAGAACCGTCTTAGAGCGATTCTAGCTTTAATTCGTGATCACTACTTAAATTACCATGTAATCCAAATTTTTTCTTTTTAATTATGGTCTTGGTAAACTTTAAACTCAATTTTAAGGCACTTAGAAGCATTTTAGAGCGATTTTACATTTAATGTAGCATTTATAATTTTTGTCATGGAATTCTTTAAACTCAATTTTAAGGCACTTAGAACCGCCTTAGAGCGATTCTAGCTTTAATTCGTGATCACTACTTAAATTTCCATGTAATCCAAATTTTTTCTTTTTAATTATGGTCTTGGTAAACTTTAAACTCAATTTTAAGGCACTTAGAAGCATTTTAGAGCGATTTTACATTTAATGTAGCATTTATAATTTTTGTCATGGAATTCTTTAAACTCAATTTTAAGGCACTTAGAACCGCCTTAGAGCGATTCTAGCTTTAATTCGTGATCACTACTTAAATTTCCATGTAATCCAAATTTTTTCTTTTTAATTATGGTCTTGGTAAACTTTAAACTCAATTTTAAGGCACTTAGAAGCATTTTAGAGCGATTTTACATTTAATGTAGCATTTATAATTTTTGTCATGGAATTCTTTAAACTCAATTTTAAGGCACTTAGAACCGCCTTAGAGCGATTCTAGCTTTAATTCGTGATCACTACTTAAATTTCCATGTAATCCAAATTTTTTCTTTTTAATTATGGTCTTGGTAAACTTTAAACTCAATTTTAAGGCACTTAGAAGCATTTTAGAGCGATTTTACATTTAATGTAGCATTTATAATTTTTGTCATGGAATTCTTTAAACTCAATTTTAAGGCACTTAGAACCGCCTTAGAGCGATTCTAGCTTTAATTCGTGATCACTACTTAAATTTCCATGTAATCCAAATTTTTTCTTTTTAATTATGGTCTTGGTAAACTTTAAACTCAATTTTAAGGCACTTAGAAGCATTTTAGAGCGATTTTACATTTAATGTAGCATTTATAATTTTTGTCATGGAATTCTTTAAACTCAATTTTAAGGCACTTAGAACCGCCTTAGAGCGATTCTAGCTTTAATTCGTGATCACTACTTAAATTTCCATGTAATCCAAATTTTTTCTTTTTAATTATGGTCTTGGTAAACTTTAAACTCAATTTTAAGGCACTTAGAAGCATTTTAGAGCGATTTTACATTTAATGTAGCATTTATAATTTTTGTCATGGAATTCTTTAAACTCAATTTTAAGGCACTTAGAACCGTCTTAGAGCGATTCTAGCTTTAATTCGTGATCACTACTTAAATTTCCCTGTAATCCAAATTTTTTCTTTTTAATTATGGTCTTGGTAAACTTTAAACTCAATTTTAAGGCACTTAGAAGCATTTTAGAGCGATTTTACATTTAATGTAGCATTTATAATTTTTGTCATGGAATTCTTTAAACTCAATTTTAAGGCACTTAGAACCGCCTTAGAGCGATTCTAGCTTTAATTCGTGATCACTACTTAAATTTCCATGTAATCCAAATTTTTTCTTTTTAATTATGGTCTTGGTAAACTTTAAACTCAATTTTAAGGCACATAGAAGCATTTTAGAGCGATTTTACATTTAATGTAGCATTTATAATTTTTGTCATGGAATTCTTTAAACTCAATTTTAAGGCACTTAGAACCGTCTTAGAGCGATTCTAGCTTTAATTCGTGATCACTACTTAAATTTCCATGTAATCCAAATTTTTTCTTTTTAATTATGGTCTTGGTAAACTTTAAACTCAATTTTAAGGCACTTAGAAGCATTTTAGAGCGATTTTACATTTAATGTAGCATTTATAATTTTTGTCATGGAATTCTTTAAACTCAATTTTAAGGCACTTAGAACCGCCTTAGAGCGGTTCTAGCTTTAATTCGTGATCACTACTTAAATTTCCATGCAATCCAAATTTTTTCTTTTTAATTATGGTCTTGGTAAACTTTAAACTCAATTTTAAGGCACTTAGAAGCATTTTAGAGCGATTTTACATTTAATGTAGAATTTATAATTTTTGTCATGGAATTCTTTAAACTCAATTTTAAGGCACTTAGAACCGCCTTAGAGCGATTCTAGCTTTAATTCGTGATCACTACTTAAATTTCCATGTAATCCAAATTTTTTCTTTTTAATTATGGTCTTGGTAAACTTTAAACTCAATTTTAAGGCACTTAGAAGCATTTTAGAGCGATTTTACATTTAATATAGCATTTATAATTTTTGTCATGGAATTCTTTAAACTCAATTTTAAGGCATTTAGAACCGTCGTAGAGCGATTCTAGCTTTAATTCGTGATCACTACTTAAATTTCCATGTAATCCAAATTTTTTCTTTTTAATTATGATCTTGGTAAACTTTAAACTCAATTTTAAGGCACTTAGAAGCATTTTAGAGCGATTTTACATTTAATGTAGCATTTATAATTTTTGTCATGGAATTCTTTAAACTCAATTTTAAGGCACTTAGAACCGCCTTAGAGCGATTCTAGCTTTAATTCGTGATCACTACTTAAATTTCCATGTAATCCAAATTTTTTCTTTTTAATTATGGTCTTGGTAAACTTTAAACTCAATTTTAAGGCACTTAGAAGCATTTTAGAGCGATTTTACATTTAATGTAGCATTGATCATTACTTAATACGTAATCATTACTTATTACGTGATCATTACTTAAATTTCCATGTAATCCAAATTTTTTCTTTTTAATTATGTTCTTGGTAAACTTTCAACTCAATTTTAAGGCACTTAGAAGCATTTTAGAGCGAATTAGAGCGAATTTTAAGGCACTTAGAACCGTCTTAGAGCGATTCTAGCTTTAATTCGTGATCACTACTTAAATTTTTTTTTTTTTTTTTTTTTTTTTTTTTCATTTATTCATTCATTTTATTCTTTACACTTCTCATTACTTTCTTAAAACCTAATAACAAATTATATAAAATATAACATATATAGTTACATCAATAATTCAATAATAAAATTACAATAAATCGATAGTTCAATAATATAGTAAATGCAATATTAATTAAAAGAAAATTCAAAAAAACAAAAAAGTACTTAAATAGAATAGAAACTAAGTAAGAATAAAAAAAAAAAAAAATAAATGATTAATGACATTTTGTATTTTAGATATAATAGTTTTAAATGCCATATTATAATTCTTTAATTTGCACAAAATTCCTGAAAAATGGTGGGGTGTACCAATTAAGATATTAAAAATTAATAAGTATCAAAAGAAAGAAAATAAAAACAAAATATAACAAAATAAAAAACTTATTTGCTAAATAGAAGCTCAATCAAAACATTACATCAAGCAAATCTTCAACCTGATCAAAATTAAAATCAAATAACCAATGTTTCAGTGCTTTAATAAATTTGCTAAAAAATCGACATTTTCTTATGTACAAAGGTAATATGTTAAACAAGCGACATGCAAGAATACTATAAAATCTACGATAACACACAGTACGGAAAGTTGGAACATTCACATAGAACATATTATTAGTACGCAAGCGATAAGTACTTGAAAATCTATTATTTAAATATCCAGATCTGATAAAGAACATTTTTAACACTTTGTAATAATACAAATGACGAACGGGCAAAATTTTTGTTTCTTTGAAAAGATGAAAACTATGATGCAAACGTTGTTTTTTACATACTTTTCTTAACACATTCTTCTGTAAAATAAGTATTGGTTGTATCTTGTACCAATGAGCTCCTCCCCAGCATGTAATACCATATTGCAATTTGGATTGGAATAAGCCATAATAGAAAGTCATTAAAACTTCTGTAGAACATAATTCCTGTAAACGAAAAAAACTACATAGGGTGGAGCGAAAATAACTTTTTAGCAATTCTGTATGGGGAGCCCAGCTCATTTTATTGTCAATAGTAACACCTAAATATTTAAACTGTTCCACAATTTCTATGTCAAAACAATTAATACTACAAAAAAGGTTACTATTGAACGAACAAACAGAACTGCTACATGTACAATAATTAAAAGTTAATTTATGCCTTTCACATTCAGGGGCATGATATTTAACTTGCCCAACACAAGGTTTTTTAGGTGGAAGATTGAAAAACATAATTTTTGTTTTATTACTAATTACTAGCATATGATATGCGAACCAATTTCGTAGTATATTTAAATCATGGTTAACATCACAAAACAAATTTAGAGAACTGTCTGATCCATACACGCAACCAAGATCGTCCGCAAAAGCAATTGCCGTACACTTAAATTCTAAATCAAATATAGAATTAATATATATTAAAAAGAGAATTGGCCCCAGTACAGACCCCTGCGGTACCCCATTTTTTATGTACTTTGTATCCGACAGTTTACTTCCAATTTTCACTCTTTGGCATCGTGACTTCAAATAACTGGCAAACCAATCCAGCATAAAGCCCCTGAAACCAGCATTTTCAATTTTTTTAAGCAAAAGTTTATGATTGACCGTGTCAAAGGCTTTTGTAATATCTACGAACAGGCCAGCACTGTATTTACCTTTATCCAAATTTTCATACACTTTGGAGCAAAATTTTAATAACGCATCTTCTGTGGAAATGCCATTTCTAAAGCCAAATTGAGCCGGACTTAAAAATTTTGTCTTATTTAGAAAAGCTATAATCCTGGTTTTTACAATTTTCTCAAAAACCTTTGCTATTGAAGGGATAAGTGAAATTGGTCTGTAATTATTCAGATTCTTGCGTTCCCCTTTTTTGAATAAGGGAATTACGATTGCACACTTAAGGGCATCAGGAAACACACCTGAAAGAATGCTCCTGTTAAAAATATGCGCTAGAATATCACAGATCATTAAATGTATTTTTTTTAAGAAAATATTAGACAAACCATCATGCCCACAGGAATACGTATTTTTTAGTGTTTTTATTGCTTTAATTATTTCGAGAGAAGAAATTGGTTCAAAACCAAAACTAGTATTACTTCTATATTGTTCTAGAGAATTAAAAGTACAATTACAACTACAAGAGTTGGCTTGAGAAATCAAGTTTACAGTAACATCACTAAAATAATCATTAAATAAATTCGCAACTTCTAGTTCATCCTTATAAACATAATCATCTTTTTTCACTACAATAGTATTGCTTTTATTTTTTGGTTTACTTAAAATATTGTTAATCACCTGCCACTCACCTTTAAGATTACCTAAATTTTTTGCAAATTCATTCTTATAAAAATTATTCCTTTGTAACTTAATTTTCGTTTTTAAATTTTTGCTAATTTTTTTATATTTTTTCCGAAGATTATGACTATGTGGTGACCTACTGCATTTTTTACCTAACTTATTTTTTAAATTTATTTCATTTATTAACTTATTATTAATCCACGGTTTTAACCTCTTATATTTGCTGCGTAAAGTAAGAGTTGTGCTACAACTACATATATGTGCCTGCAAAATTTTACTAAAGATGGTATAAGCTTTGGAAATATCATTTTCTACCAGAACTTCTTCCCAAAACTCATACTGTAATCTTAAATTCAATTTTGCATAATCTATTTTCTTTAGTTTTTTGACATTACTGTTTTTATTATTTTTAACTTCAATCAATTTTTTAGTAATTAACCCTATCATACAGTGATCAGTGATATTCAGATCTAAATTAATTTTTTGAATCAATTCGAATCTAGATGATCGAACATAAAAATGGTCAATGCATTTACCCGAAGATGGACGAGTTGTTTCGTTTATTATGGAAGTTAGCCCATGGGTTGCCAGCAATGTTAAAAGATTTGTTACATCATCATTTACCTTCAATAAATCTAGATTTATGTCACCTACCACGAAAAGATTTTTTGCATTTTCATTAAGTAACAAATTTGAGAATTCATTAAGGAATACACTAAAATGGTGTTTATGAAACCTATATATACATAAGGAGGTAAAATTAACGTCATTGACTGTACACGAAATTTTTAAAATATCAGCACTCTTAAGGTTATAGTTAACCACTACACACTCATAAACATTTTTTACAAAACAACCTACACCACCTGAAACATAATTACCATTTGTACATGCATAAAAGTCATACCCTGGAATGTGAAAATCCGAAATTTCATAATCATAAATCCATATTTCCGAGACAAATAAAAAATCTGGTAGTGATTTAAAACCTTCAAGTTCAGAAATAAGATGGTTGAAATTTTGCCTTAAGCTTCTAATGTTTTGATGGACTAAAACAAAATTATTCAAACAATTACTATTAAAATTTGCAACATTATCAATAGTAGGTAAGGTAAGGTCATTGTTAATAAGATCGTAATCGAAGCTAGAAATATCAAGTAACATTTTAAATATAAAAAATAAAATTAAAAAATCAAGAATTAATTTTTGATAAATCTTCGAATGAACTTATAACAATGGCCTTATCTCCCTCCACTTTTCTAAGGAATATTTTGCAATTATGATACCATAAAAACATAAAATTGTTTTGTTTTTTTAATTTTTTTGCTTCCATATATAAAGCTTTGGTATAATTTGTAAATGCTTCGTTTATGTAGATGCTGCTTTTTTTTTTTGTACCAAAAGTAGATGTGTTGAGTTTTTCTACATTCGAAGATTTTGCCTTAATAATTTTTTCCTTTGTAACATAAGAATTAAAATCCACACATAACACTTCTTTATTTTTCATTTTAGCATTTTTTAATGTTTTAACATAACAATTACTAATTTCATTCACATCAATGCTTAATTGCAAACAATCAGAAAAAACTTTCTTTGCCGTAGGTAATGCGTTATTATTATTGAGATTGGGAATACCAACAATTTCAATTGCATTATTCTTTTCTTTTTGTTTTATAACATTAATTTTTTGCTCCAATATGTTGATTTTTTTCTTAAGTAAAATATTCTCCTCTCTTACTAATGATAACTCACTTAAAAATCGAGCGTTAATATCTTTAATATTTACTAATTCTTGATACAGTAACTCCATAGTGACTTCTTTGTTGTTATTCTCAGCAGTTAATGAATTGAGTGGTGGAATAGGCGGAGTAGAATTAATCTCGGCTCTTTTTTCTGTTTGTGTTTTGTTATTATTCTCTGACGAGAGTATCATTTGAGTAGTATAACTACTGCTACCAGACAAATTATGTTGATCGTGAATAATAGATTGTCGTCTCACTTTGTCACATTTAACGCAACGAAATTTATTTCCACTTTCCTTAAAATAAGATAAATCCTCTTCTCGAAGATTAGCACATACAGCATGAAAATTGTTATTGCAATCACAGCAAGTACTATACACGTCATAGCGTTGTACTTTTTTTGTACACGTATAGCAATACATTTTAGTGTTTATTTTCTCTTTAAAATATAATTTTTTTTTTTTTTTTTTTTTGTTTTTTTACTTAAATTTAATATGCTTTTTTTTCACTGTTAGATTTCTCTTTAAATAATTCCAATAGTCTCTTTTATTTTGATATTTTTTCCTTTACTTATATTTATTTTCTTTTTTTTTTTTGTTCTTTTTCTATTTTTTATTTCAAATAATTATTAAAATCCAATTAACACTAATTTATAAATTCAAAATTAATAATTTTAATAAAAAAAAATTTTTTGTTTTATTTTTTATCACTTTTTGATTTTTAATTGTTAAAAATTCAATAAATATTCAAAATTAGTATATTTGATTTGATTAAACTGTATAATTTTACTCTAAATCCATGTGCACCCCACACAAATTCATTAGAGAGGATTCATTAGATTTGGATTCCATGTAATCCAAATTTTTTCTTTTTAATTATGGTCTTGGTAAACTTTAAACTCAATTTTAAGGCACTTAGAAGCATTTTAGAGCGATTTTACATTTAATGTAGCATTGATCATTACTTAATACGTAATCATTACTTATTACGTGATCATTACTTAAATTTCCATGTAATCCAAATTTTTTCTTTTTAATTATGGTCTTGGTAAACTTTAAACTCAATTTTAAGGCACTTAGAACCGTCTTAGAGCGATTCTAGCTTTAATTCGTGATCACTACTTAAATTACCATGTAATCCAAATTTTTTCTTTTTAATTATGTTCTTGGTAAACTTTAAACTCAATTTTAAG
Organism: Dolichopus griseipennis; assembly: GCA_963082915.1. Classification (NCBI taxonomy): domain Eukaryota; kingdom Metazoa; phylum Arthropoda; class Insecta; order Diptera; family Dolichopodidae; genus Dolichopus; species Dolichopus griseipennis. Next base: position 10,592 of record CAUJBZ010000347.1, on the reverse strand, counting down.
GCACTTAGAAGCATTTTAGAGCGAATTAGAGCGAATTTTAAGGCACTTAGAACCGTCTTAGAGCGATTCCAGCTTTAATTCGTGATCACTACTTAAATTTCCATGTAATCCAAATTTTTTCTTTTTAATTATGGTCTTGGTAAACTTTAAACTCAATTTTAAGGCACTTAGAAGCATTTTAGAGCGATTTTACATTTAATGTAGCATTTATAATTTTTGTCATGGAATTCTTTAAACTAAATTTTAAGGCACTTAGAACCGCCTTAGAGCGATTCTAGCTTTAATTCGTGATCACTACTTAAATTTCCATGTAATCCAAATTTTTTCTTTTTAATTATGGTCTTGGTAAACTTTAAACTCAATTTTAAGGCACTTAGAAGCATTTTAGAGCGATTTTACATTTAATGTAGCATTTATAATTTTTGTCATGGAATTCTTTAAACTCAATTTTAAGGCACTTAGAACCGTCTTAGAGCGATTCTAGCTTTAATTCGTGATCACTACTTAAATTTCCATGTAATCCAAATTTTTTCTTTTTAATTATGGTCTTGGTAAACTTTAAACTCAATTTTAAGGCACTTAGAACCGTCTTAGAGCGATTCTAGCTTTAATTCGTGATCACTACTTAAATTACCATGTAATCCAAATTTTTTCTTTTTAATTATGGTCTTGGTAAACTTTAAACTCAATTTTAAGGCACTTAGAAGCATTTTAGAGCGATTTTACATTTAATGTAGCATTTATAATTTTTGTCAGGGAATTCTTTAAACACAATTTTAAGGCACTTAGAACCGTCGTAGAGCGATTCTAGCTTTAATTCGTGATCACTACTTAAATTTCCATGTAATCCAAATTTTTTCTTTTTAATTATGGTCTTGGTAAACTTTAAACTCAATTTTAAGGCACTTAGAAGCATTTTAGAGCGATTTTACATTTGATGTAGCATTTATAATTTTTGTCAGGGAATTCTTTAAACTCAATTTTAAGGCACTTAGAACCGTCGTAGAGCGATTCTAGCTTTAATTCGTGATCACTACTTAAATTTCCATGTAATCCAAATTTTTTCTTTTTAATTATGGTCTTGGTAAACTTTAAACTCAATTTTAAGGCACTTAGAAGCATTTTAGAGCGATTTTACATTTAATGTAGCATTTATAATTTTTGTCATGGAATTCTTTAAACTCAATTTTAAGGCACTTAGAACCGCCTTAGAGCGATTCTAGCTTTAATTCGTGATCACTACTTAAATTTCCATGTAATCCAAATTTTTTCTTTTTAATTATGGTCTTGGTAAACTTTAAACTCAATTTTAAGGCACTTAGAAGCATTTTAGAGCGATTTTACATTTAATGTAGCATTTATAATTTTTGTCATGGAATTCTTTAAACTCAATTTTAAGGCACTTAGAACCGCCTTAGAGCGATTCTAGCTTTAATTCGTGATCACTACTTAAATTTCCATGTAATCCAAATTTTTTCTTTTTAATTATGGTCTTGGTAAACTTTAAACTCAATTTTAAGGCACTTAGAAGCATTTTAGAGCGATTTTACATTTAATGTAGCATTTATAATTTTTGTCATGGAATTCTTTAAACTCAATTTTAAGGCACTTAGAACCGTCTTAGAGCGATTCTAGCTTTAATTCGTGATCACTACTTAAATTTCCCTGTAATCCAAATTTTTTCTTTTTAATTATGGTCTTGGTAAACTTTAAACTCAATTTTAAGGCACTTAGAAGCATTTTAGAGCGATTTTACATTTAATGTAGCATTTATAATTTTTGTCATGGAATTCTTTAAACTCAATTTTAAGGCACTTAGAACCGCCTTAGAGCGATTCTAGCTTTAATTCGTGATCACTACTTAAATTTCCATGTAATCCAAATTTTTTCTTTTTAATTATGGTCTTGGTAAACTTTAAACTCAATTTTAAGGCACTTAGAAGCATTTTAGAGCGATTTTACATTTAATGTAGCATTTATAATTTTTGTCATGGAATTCTTTAAACTCAATTTTAAGGCACTTAGAACCGCCTTAGAGCGATTCTAGCTTTAATTCGTGATCACTACTTAAATTTCCATGTAATCCAAATTTTTTCTTTTTAATTATGGTCTTGGTAAACTTTAAACTCAATTTTAAGGCACTTAGAAGCATTTTAGAGCGATTTTACATTTAATGTAGCATTTATAATTTTTGTCATGGAATTCTTTAAACTCAATTTTAAGGCACTTAGAACCGCCTTAGAGCGATTCTAGCTTTAATTCGTGATCACTACTTAAATTTCCATGTAATCCAAATTTTTTCTTTTTAATTATGGTCTTGGTAAACTTTAAACTCAATTTTAAGGCACTTAGAAGCATTTTAGAGCGATTTTACATTTAATGTAGCATTTATAATTTTTGTCATGGAATTCTTTAAACTCAATTTTAAGGCACTTAGAACCGTCTTAGAGCGATTCTAGCTTTAATTCGTGATCACTACTTAAATTTCCCTGTAATCCAAATTTTTTCTTTTTAATTATGGTCTTGGTAAACTTTAAACTCAATTTTAAGGCACTTAGAAGCATTTTAGAGCGATTTTACATTTAATGTAGCATTTATAATTTTTGTCATGGAATTCTTTAAACTCAATTTTAAGGCACTTAGAACCGTCTTAGAGCGATTCTAGCTTTAATTCGTGATCACTACTTAAATTTCCATGTAATCCAAATTTTTTCTTTTTAATTATGGTCTTGGTAAACTTTAAACTCAATTTTAAGGCACTTAGAAGCATTTTAGAGCGATTTTACATTTAATGTAGCATTTATAATTTTTGTCATGGAATTCTTTAAACTCAATTTTAAGGCACTTAGAACCGCCTTAGAGCGATTCTAGCTTTAATTCGTGATCACTACTTAAATTTCCATGTAATCCAAATTTTTTCTTTTTAATTATGGTCTTCAATCCAAATTTTTTCTTTTTAATTATGGTCTTGGTAAACTTTAAACTCAATTTTAAGGCACTTAGAAGCATTTTAGAGCGATTTTACATTTAATGTAGCATTGATCATTACTTAATACGTGATCATTACTTATTACGTGATCATTACTTAAATTTCCATGTAATCCAAATTTTTTCTTTTTAATTATGTTCTTGGTAAACTTTAAACTCAATTTTAAGGCACTTAGAAGCATTTTAGAGCGAATTAGAGCGAATTTTAAGGCACTTAGAACCGTCTTGGAGCGATTCTAGCTTTAATTCGTGATCACTACTTAAATTTCCATGTAATCCAAATTTTTTCTTTTTAATTATGGTCTTGGTAAACTTTAAACTCAATTTTAAGGCACTTAGAAGCATTTTAGAGCGATTTTACATTTAATGTAGCATTTATAATTTTTGTCATGGAATTCTTTAAACTCAATTTTAAGGCACTTAGAACCGTCTTAGAGCGATTCTAGCTTTAATTCGTGATCACTACTTAAATTTCCATGTAATCCAAATTTTTTCTTTTTAATTATGGTCTTGGTAAACTTTAAACTCAATTTTAAGGCACTTAGAAGCATTTTAGAGCGATTTTACATTTAATGTAGCATTTATAATTTTTGTCATGGAATTCTTTAAACTCAATTTTAAGGCACTTAGAACCGTCTTAGAGCGATTCCAGCTTTAATTCGTGATCACTACTTAAATTTCCATGTAATCCAAATTTTTTCTTTTTAATTATGGTCTTGGTAAACTTTAAACTCAATTTTAAGGCACTTAGAAGCATTTTAAAGCGATTTTACATTTAATATATAATTTTTGTCATGGAATTCTTTAAACTCAATTTTAAGGCACTTAGAACCGCCTTAGAGCGATTCTAGCTTTAATTCGTGATCACTACTTAAATTTCCATGTAATCCAAATTTTTTCTTTTTAATTATGGTCTTGGTAAACTTTAAACTCAATTTTAAGGCACTTAGAAGCACTTATAATTTTTGTCATGGAATTCTTTAAACTCAATTTTAAGGCACTTAGAACCGTCTTAGAGCGATTCTAGCTTTAATTCGTGATCACTACTTAAATTTCCATGTAATCCAAATTTTTTCTTTTTAATTATGGTCTTGGTAAACTTTAAACTCAATTTTAAGGCACTTAGAAGCATTTTAGAGCGATTTTACATTTAATGTAGCATTTATAATTTTTGTCATGGAATTCTTTAAACTCAATTTTAAGGCACTTAGAACCGCCTTAGAGCGATTCTAGCTTTAATTCGTGATCACTACTTAAATTTCCATGTAATCCAAATTTTTTCTTTTTAATTATGGTCTTGGTAAACTTTAAACTCAATTTTAAGGCACTTAGAAGCATTTTAGAGCGATTTTACATTTAATGTAGCATTTATAATTTTTGTCATGGAATTCTTTAAACTCAATTTTAAGGCACTTAGAACCGTCTTAGAGCGATTCTAGCTTTAATTCGTGATCACTACTTAAATTTCCATGTAATCCAAATTTTTTCTTTTTAATTATGGTCTTGGTAAACTTTAAACTCAATTTTAAGGCACTTAGAAGCATTTTAGAGCGATTTTACATTTAATGTAGCATTTATAATTTTTGTCATGGAATTCTTTAAACTCAATTTTAAGGCACTTAGAACCGTCTTAGAGCGATTCTAGCTTTAATTCGTGATCACTACTTAAATTTCCATGTAATCCAAATTTTTTCGTTTTAATTATGGTCTTGGTAAACTTTAAACTCAATTTTAAGGCACTTAGAAGCATTTTAGAGCGATTTTACATTTAATGTAGCATTTATAATTTTTGTCATGGAATTCTTTAAACTCAATTTTAAGGCACTTAGAACCGCCTTAGAGCGATTCTAGCTTTAATTCGTGATCACTACTTAAATTTCCATGTAATCCAAATTTTTTCTTTTTAATTATGGTCTTGGTAAACTTTAAACTCAATTTTAAGGCACTTAGAAGCATTTTAGAGCGATTTTACATTTAATGTAGCATTTATAATTTTTGTCATGGAATTCTTTAAACTCAATTTAAAGGCACTTAGAACCGCCTTAGAGCGATTCTAGCTTTAATTCGTGATCACTACTTAAATTTCCATGTAATCCAAATTTTTTCTTTTTAATTATGGTCTTGGTAAACTTTAAACTCAATTTTAAGGCACTTAGAAGCATTTTAGAGCGATTTTACTTTTAATGTAGCATTTATAATTTTTGTCATGGAATTCTTTAAACTCAATTTTAAGGCACTTAGAACCGCCTTAGAGCGATTCTAGCTTTAATTCGTGATCACTACTTAAATTTCCATGTAATCCAAATTTTTTCTTTTTAATTATGGTCTTGGTAAACTTTAAACTCAATTTTAAGGCACTTAGAAGCATTTTAGAGCGATTTTACATTTAATGTAGCATTTATAATTTTTGTCATGGAATTCTTTAAACTCAATTTTAAGGCACTTAGAACCGCCTTAGAGCGATTCTAGCTTTAATTCGTGATCACTACTTAAATTTCCATGTAATCCAAATTTTTTCTTTTTAATTATGGTCTTGGTAAACTTTAAACTCAATTTTAAGGCACTTAGAAGCATTTTAGAGCGATTTTACTTTTAATGTAGCATTTATAATTTTTGTCATGGAATTCTTTAAACTCAATTTTAAGGCACTTAGAACCGTCTTAGAGCGATTCTAGCTTTAATTCGTGATCACTACTTAAATTTCCATGTAATCCAAATTTTTTCTTTTTAATTATGGTCTTGGTAAACTTTAAACTCAATTTTAAGGCACTTAGAAGCATTTTAGAGCGATTTTACATTTAATGTAGCATTTATAATTTTTGTCATGGAATTCTTTAAACTCAATTTTAAGGCACTTAGAACCGCCTTAGAGCGATTCTAGCTTTAATTCGTGATCACTACTTAAATTTCCATGTAATCCAAATTTTTTTTAATTATGGTCTTGGTAAACTTTAAACTCAATTTTAAGGCACTTAGAAGCATTTTAGAGCGATTTTACATTTAATGTAGCATTTATAATTTTTGTCATGGAATTCTTTAAACTCAATTTTAAGGCACTTAGAACCGCCTTAGAGCGATTCTAGCTTTAATTCGTGATCACTACTTAAATTTCCATGTAATCCAAATTTTTTCTTTTTAATTATGGTCTTGGTAAACTTTAAACTCAATTTTAAGGCACTTAGAAGCATTTTAGAGCGATTTTACATTTAATGTAGCATTTATAATTTTTGTCATGGAATTCTTTAAACTCAATTTAAAGGCACTTAGAACCGCCTTAGAGCGATTCTAGCTTTAATTCGTGATCACTACTTAAATTTCCATGTAATCCAAATTTTTTCTTTTTAATTATGGTCTTGGTAAACTTTAAACTCAATTTTAAGGCACTTAGAAGCATTTTAGAGCGATTTTACATTTAATGTAGCATTTATAATTTTTGTCATGGAATTCTTTAAACTCAATTTTAAGGCACTTAGAACCGCCTTAGAGCGATTCTAGCTTTAATTCGTGATCACTACTTAAATTTCCATGTAATCCAAATTTTTTCTTTTTAATTATGGTCTTGGTAAACTTTAAACTCAATTTTAAGGCACTTAGAAGCATTTTAGAGCGATTTTACTTTTAATGTAGCATTTATAATTTTTGTCATGGAATTCTTTAAACTCAATTTTAAGGCACTTAGAACCGTCTTAGAGCGATTCTAGCTTTAATTCGTGATCACTACTTAAATTTCCATGTAATCCAAATTTTTTCTTTTTAATTATGGTCTTGGTAAACTTTAAACTCAATTTTAAGGCACTTAGAAGCATTTTAGAGCGATTTTACATTTAATGTAGCATTTATAATTTTTGTCATGGAATTCTTTAAACTCAATTTTAAGGCACTTAGAACCGCCTTAGAGCGATTCTAGCTTTAATTCGTGATCACTACTTAAATTTCCATGTAATCCAAATTTTTTCTTTTTAATTATGGTCTTGGTAAACTTTAAACTCAATTTTAAGGCACTTAGAAGCATTTTAGAGCGATTTTACATTTAATGTAGCATTTATAATTTTTGTCATGGAATTCTTTAAACTCAATTTTAAGGCACTTAGAACCGTCTTAGAGCGATTCTAGCTTTAATTCGTGATCACTACTTAAATTTCCATGTAATCCAAATTTTTTCTTTTTAATTATGGTCTTGGTAAACTTTAAACTCAATTTTAAGGCACTTAGAAGCATTTTAGAGCGATTTTACATTTAATGTAGCATTTATAATTTTTGTCATGGAATTCTTTAAACTCAATTTTAAGGCACTTAGAACCGTCTTAGAGCGATTCTAGCTTTAATTCGTGATCACTACTTAAATTTCCATGTAATCCAAATTTTTTCTTTTTAATTATGGTCTTGGTAAACTTTAAACTCAATTTTAAGGCACTTAGAAGCATTTTAGAGCGATTTTACATTTAATGTAGCATTTATAATTTTTGTCATGGAATTCTTTAAACTCAATTTTAAGGCACTTAGAACCGCCTTAGAGCGATTCTAGCTTTAATTCGTGATCACTACTTAAATTTCCATGTAATCCAAATTTTTTTTTAATTATGGTCTTGGTAAACTTTAAACTCAATTTTAAGGCACTTAGAAGCATTTTAGAGCGATTTTACATTTAATGTAGCATTTATAATTTTTGTCATGGAATTCTTTAAACTCAATTTTAAGGCACTTAGAACCGCCTTAGAGCGATTCTAGCTTTAATTCGTGATCACTACTTAAATTTCCATGTAATCCAAATTTTTTCTTTTTAATTATGGTCTTGGTAAACTTTAAACTCAATTTTAAGGCACTTAGAAGCATTTTAGAGCGATTTTACTTTTAATGTAGCATTTATAATTTTTGTCATGGAATTCTTTAAACTCAATTTTAAGGCACTTAGAACCGCCTTAGAGCGATTCTAGCTTTAATTCGTGATCACTACTTAAATTTCCATGTAATCCAAATTTTTTCTTTTTAATTATGGTCTTGGTAAACTTTAAACTCAATTTTAAGGCACTTAGAAGCATTTTAGAGCGATTTTACATTTAATGTAGCATTTATAATTTTTGTCATGGAATTCTTTAAACTCAATTTTAAGGCACTTAGAACCGCCTTAGAGCGATTCTAGCTTTAATTCGTGATCACTACTTAAATTTCCATGTAATCCAAATTTTTTCTTTTTAATTATGGTCTTGGTAAACTTTAAACTCAATTTTAAGGCACTTAGAAGCATTTTAGAGCGATTTTACATTTAATGTAGCATTTATAATTTTTGTCATGGAATTCTTTAAACTCAATTTTAAGGCACTTAGAACCGCCTTAGAGCGATTCTAGCTTTAATTCGTGATCACTACTTAAATTTCCATGTAATCCAAATTTTTTCTTTTTAATTATGGTCTTGGTAAACTTTAAACTCAATTTTAAGGCACTTAGAAGCATTTTAGAGCGATTTTACATTTAATGTAGCATTTATAATTTTTGTCATGGAATTCTTTAAACTCAATTTTAAGGCACTTAGAACCGTCTTAGAGCGATTCTAGCTTTAATTCGTGATCACTACTTAAATTTCCATGTAATCCAAATTTTTTCTTTTTAATTATGGTCTTGGTAAACTTTAAACTCAATTTTAAGGCACTTAGAAGCATTTTAGAGCGATTTTACATTTAATGTAGCATTTATAATTTTTGTCATGGAATTCTTTAAACTCAATTTTAAGGCACTTAGAACCGCCTTAGAGCGATTCTAGCTTTAATTCGTGATCACTACTTAAATTTCCATGTAATCCAAATTTTTTCTTTTTAATTATGGTCTTGGTAAACTTTAAACTCAATTTTAAGGCACTTAGAAGCATTTTAGAGCGATTTTACATTTAATGTAGCATTTATAATTTTTGTCATGGAATTCTTTAAACTCAATTTTAAGGCACTTAGAACCGTCTTAGAGCGATTCTAGCTTTAATTCGTGATCACTACTTAAATTTCCATGTAATCCAAATTTTTTCTTTTTAATTATGGTCTTGGTAAACTTTAAACTCAATTTTAAGGCACTTAGAAGCATTTTAGAGCGATTTTACATTTAATGTAGCATTTATAATTTTTGTCATGGAATTCTTTAAACTCAATTTTAAGGCACTTAGAACCGTCTTAGAGCGATTCTAGCTTTAATTCGTGATCACTACTTAAATTTCCATGTAATCCAAATTTTTTCTTTTTAATTATGGTCTTGGTAAACTTTAAACTCAATTTTAAGGCACTTAGAAGCATTTTAGAGCGATTTTACATTTAATGTAGCATTTATAATTTTTGTCATGGAATTCTTTAAACTCAATTTTAAGGCACTTAGAACCGCCTTAGAGCGATTCTAGCTTTAATTCGTGATCACTACTTAAATTTCCATGTAATCCAAATTTTTTCTTTTTAATTATGGTCTTGGTAAACTTTAAACTCAATTTTAAGGCACTTAGAAGCATTTTAGAGCGATTTTACATTTAATGTAGCATTTATAATTTTTGTCATGGAATTCTTTAAACTCAATTTTAAGGCACTTAGAACCGCCTTAGAGCGATTCTAGCTTTAATTCGTGATCACTACTTAAATTTCCATGTAATCCAAATTTTTTCTTTTTAATTATGGTCTTGGTAAACTTTAAACTCAATTTTAAGGCACTTAGAAGCATTTTAGAGCGATTTTACATTTAATGTAGCATTTATAATTTTTGTCATGGAATTCTTTAAACTCAATTTTAAGGCACTTAGAACCGCCTTAGAGCGATTCTAGCTTTAATTCGTGATCACTACTTAAATTTCCATGTAATCCAAATTTTTTCTTTTTAATTATGGTCTTGGTAAACTTTAAACTCAATTTTAAGGCACTTAGAAGCATTTTAGAGCGATTTTACTTTTAATGTAGCATTTATAATTTTTGTCATGGAATTCTTTAAACTCAATTTTAAGGCACTTAGAACCGTCTTAGAGCGATTCTAGCTTTAATTCGTGATCACTACTTAAATTTCCATGTAATCCAAATTTTTTCTTTTTAATTATGGTCTTGGTAAACTTTAAACTCAATTTTAAGGCACTTAGAAGCATTTTAGAGCGATTTTACATTTAATGTAGCATTTATAATTTTTGTCATGGAATTCTTTAAACTCAATTTTAAGGCACTTAGAACCGTCTTAGAGCGATTCTAGCTTTAATTCGTGATCACTACTTAAATTTCCATGTAATCCAAATTTTTTCTTTTTAATTATGGTCTTGGTAAACTTTAAACTCAATTTTAAGGCACTTAGAAGCATTTTAGAGCGATTTTACATTTAATGTAGCATTTATAATTTTTGTCATGGAATTCTTTAAACTCAATTTTAAGGCACTTAGAACCGCCTTAGAGCGATTCTAGCTTTAATTCGTGATCACTACTTAAATTTCCATGTAATCCAAATTTTTTCTTTTTAATTATGGTCTTGGTAAACTTTAAACTCAATTTTAAGGCACTTAGAAGCATTTTAGAGCGATTTTACATTTAATGTAGCATTTATAATTTTTGTTATGGAATTCTTTAAACTCAATTTAAAGGCACTTAGAACCGCCTTAGAGC
>CAUJBZ010000346.1:0-113197 GCA_963082915.1 Dolichopus griseipennis | reverse complement strand
AATTCCACATACAATTAAAACATGAGATAGTATTTCGGGCCTTTCGTATGAAAGGTCGGTACTGAAACTACTGTGCCACCCAGCCGTAATACAAATAAAATACCTCCTATCTCCAATAATAATTATGAAATAATTGCCACCACCCACCATATGAAATACCGCCTACTTATTCTAGGATTTATTTCATTATGAGAAAACCACTAAAAGGGAAATGATATAAGTCCCAAAATATATGTATAATTTTATGTATCTACTTCCATATGTAATTTTATTTGTCATCACATGGATACATAGATTTTTAAAAGGCAAAAGGCTGTTTCTACAACTGTTTGACAAAAAATTGGGCATTGAATGATTTAACGGTTTTTGCTATGCACTTAACTTGAAGTCTCACTAAACACTCATTGAAAATCTTGAGATGTTTGCAGGGTAGAAAATGGCTTTATTTTTTTCAAAATTTTCCAATATAAATTCTCTCTGGAAAGCTTCTACAATTTCAATTGGGTGGTTCGATATAGTAAACTTCTTTAGATTTTTTTAAAATCTAAAATTGAAAAATTGTAAAATTATAAAATTAAAGTTGCTTCTAGTCTTAAAAATTTTTAAATCGATAAATTTAATTATTTAAATGGGATTTTAGAGTAAAATTAAAAAAATTCCACATATAATGAAATAATTCCCATATCATTGTTGTTGTTTTGATATGGGGGAGAGCATGTCCCATTCTAACATGTTCCGGCCCGTTGTGCACGCACTTTCAGTATCTTTTATCCATCTATAAGTATATTACATATTTGTATATTTTTCTAAAATAAGTTATTTTTCAATAAATTTTTATACCCGTATGACTATATAGTCAAAGGGTATAATAAATTTGCCATTACGTTTGTGACGCAGAGAAGGAGGGGGGGTAGATATAGACTCAAGTGTATGGATCGGATCAGAATCGAAAAATAAATCGATTTAGCTATGTATGTCCGTCCGTCTGTCCGTCCGTCTGTCCGTCCGTCCGTCTGTCCGTCCGTCCGTCTGTCCGTCCGTCCGTCCGCACGATAACTCAAAAACTAAAGGAGGTAGGATCTTGAAATTTTCGCAAATTCGTTTTTTTGCAATAGCCGTCATCGCTATTTAAATCCAGCCATTTTGGTCCATGGGTTCGGGTAGCTGCCATACAACTTCTTTTTTTATATGAGCATTACTCTGTACCTATAACAGCTGCGTATCTGAAATTTTGCCAAAAGTAGTTTAGTTTTATGGCCAAAATTTCTGCAAAATTTGGTTAGTCTAGTGGAGTGGGTTCGAGTAGCTGCCAAACAACTTCTTATTTTATATGAGCATTACTCTCCACTTAATGAAACTGGGTGTCTGAATTTTTGCCAAAAATTGTTTAGTGTAATGGCCAAAGTTTCTGCAAAATTTGGTTGGTCTTCGACAGAGGGTTGGAGTAGCTGCCACACAACTCTTTATTTTATATGAGTATTCCACTACACTTAATAAATCCAAAAGTAATTAACCGGATGATATAATGTATATGTTACGGTCATACGGGTATCCCAGAGTTGACACAGTCTACTCTACTACACTCTTCCTCGTTTTAATTAAAATAAATTCATGATTCTTACGGGGATGGAACCCGCATTTCCACGGTTAGTAAGCCACATTCTTACCCACTAACCCACCTAGGCCCCTCCCATGCCTTTAAATGTAAAAATGAATTAACTCCAAACTTTAAATGAACTTAATATGAAAAGTTGGATTTATTTCATAAGTAAATATTGATGGAAGTTGTTTCGTACAGCCATTTCGTACAGTATTTTCATCCATGAAGAAGTTGACTAACTTATTAAGATAGATGATTAATATCAGGATGAACATTCATTTTAAAATATACCAAATCATTTTGGTTTTGGTACACGTAATATTAAGATTGACCTCCAAATATTCAAGTACAATATATTTTAATATTGAATCATACGCACACGCACACTAACTCATATAAAAAAAATTACCAAAACAAACCAGATTAAACCAAACCAAGCGTGTAGGCTGTAGGTAATAAAAGATGATAAAATTTGATTTGAAGATGATAAATTTTTGGGCAAGGGATTTCCAAAATACAAAAATTCAAAAATTGAATCACTTTTAAATGATTCCAATAGATTTATGAAAATTTCTTCGCAATAATACGTCATACATACGTGTATTCATAGTAAATAGTATACATACCCACAAGTGTACATTCATAAATTTCTAAAATTTAAACTAATTTTTCGTACCTACTACTCATCAAAAACTATGAATTGATTAATTTTTTATACCCGTATGACTATATAGTCAAAGGGTATAATAAATTTGCCATTACGTTTGTGACGCAGAGAAGGAGGGGGGGGTAGATATAGACTCAAGTGTATGGATCGGATCAGAATCGAAAAAAAAATCGATTTAGCTATGTATGTCCGTCCGTCCGTCCGTCCGTCCGTCTGTCCGTCCGTCCGTCTGTCCGTCCGTCCGTCCGCACGATAACTTAAAAACTAAAGGAGCTAGGATCTTGAAATTTTAGCAAATTCGTTTTTTTTGCAATAGCCGTCATCGCTATTTAAATCCAGCCATTTTGGTCCATGGGTTCGGGTGGCTGCCATACAACTTCTTTTTTTATATGAGTATTTCTCTGTACCTATTGTAGCTACGTGTCTGAAATCTTGGCAAAAGTAGTTTAGGTTTATGGCCAAAGTTTTTGCAAAATTTGGTTGGTCTGTCGCAGTGAGTTCGAGTAGCTGCTATACAACTTCTTATTATATATGAGCATTACTCTATACCTATTGAAGTTGGGTATCTGAAATTTTGCCAAAAATAGTTTAGTGTAATGGCCAAAGTTACTACAAAATTTGGTTGGTCTACTCCAGAGGGTTCGACTAGCTGCCATACAACTCCTTCTTTTATATGAGCATTATATTTCACCTAATAAAGCTAGTATGTTTGAAATTTTGCCAAAAGTAATTAACCGGATGATATAATGTTTATATTACGGTCATACGGGTATCCCAGAGTTGACACAGTCTACTCTACTACACTCTTCCTCGTTTTAAAATAAATTGCGATCAATACTCGATCAAATGAATTGTAAATAAATTTCTGTTATTGTTGTTTTTGTTGTTTTTATTTAAAACCACACATGAATAAAAACAACAATATAATAAAAAGTTAAATTTCTAAAAAATACAGGTGTTCTATACCTTTAAAAACAAAATAAATTCTAGAATAATAAAACCACACTTACTAGTTTGTTTATATTTTTATTGGAAAAACCCAAAATATTTAACATAAACACGAAATTTTTAACATTACAGTTGAATACAGTCATATTTTTATACACATAATATAAATATATAGATATGGATGTGTATATATTATGACAACTCATGTATATGTCATGTTAATGAAATTATAATAAGCTTTACCCGTGCATAACAATTTTGTAAAACTTCTGTGTCAAGAATTAGTAATTATTAAAATTATTTTACAAAATATGTCAGTGTATTAGAGTTGAATTTAACAGGAATTTAACACTGAAGCTGATATTATTTATATTATACTAATAGCAGTGTATTGAGTTAAAGCGACCCTATAAGTTTAGTTAGTAGGGTAGAAGCATTAGTACCGAACAGTTTTAGTGTGCGAACACTATGTTTGTTTTCTTTAAAAAAATAAGAAATTTTGTATGATAATAATATAAAATAAATACTACAACATAATTCTAAATGTATTTTACTAAATCTTATGAAGTTTCAATTGGATTAATCCTTTGTTGCCAGAGTTATACATCATTTTGTGTTTGGAAGTCTATGTGTGATAGTCGAAGTTGCGTTTTGCTTGCAAAAACAAGTAATGATAAAAAACCAAGGGTTTTTAAAAAAGCACATTTTCAAAATAATATACTGTTTCATACTAAGTATTTTATCGGAATATAATGTTCAAGCTTCAATATTAACGTTTAAGGAAATATATACGTTGGTGACTAAGTTACTGCTTACTTATAAAAAAAGTAAATATTTTATTTGAAAGTTCTAATAGCCCTTCAATGGGGAAGGTTGCCCAATTTCTCAAGGACCTAACTTCATCTAACCCCCCCCCCTCCCTCTCCATTTTTGTACTTTCTAGGAATTAAACCAAAATTTGGAATTTTACTTAGAATTTTATTATATAAGAAAAAATGGGTAAAACTGAGAGACACTTTCTTCTATTTAAGGAACCGTTTTTAAATTTAAGAAAAACCTTTAACATATGTTAAAATATAATGTTGGACCTTCAAATTTTGTATATTAATAAAAAAAAAATTGGACAGGTATTCAAGTTACAGGTGCTTAAAAATAGCAAAATTTAAATTTTCGAGCCCTTATAGCTTCTAAACAGGGGGCTTGACAAAAAAATTTTGTTAACCGACTCCTACTAATTTCTGATTATCTAACTTCTCCCAAAATTTCAAGACCCTAGCTTGAACCGTTCAGAAGATATGTGTGGTCAAAAATTTTGCAAAAATGGAGTTTTGTGTAATGTTAAATTTTAGTACCGTCTGGTAACCCTAAACATTTGCCTGTAAAAAATTTATAAAGTTTATAAAACCAGCTATCGTTTGCCGTTTTCAGATTGAAAATATATTTAACAGAACTCTTGTTATAACCATTTAAATATAGGGCTTTTTTCTTTTTTAGGGCTTTGGGGGGCTGTAGCCCCGTAACAGGTGGGGCTACAGAAAAAAATTCTTCTACGAAATTATTTTTTTTGCAAAAACTACCCATGGTTAAAATTTCTTTACTCTATTTCAAACGGTGTAAAAGTTTTTGTAAACATACGGACAGACGGACGGACAGAGTGAAGCTATATAGGCACATTTTTACAAAATTTTTTGAAAATGTGCTAAAAATAGTGCGACGTAATAAAAAAGGTTAGTTTTCTAGACTTATCTATTGATTTATATCATACGAAAATGATTTGTATTTATTGAAATATACTTCATTTGTGTCGTAAGATATTAAAATAAATAAATAACAGCTATTTTTAGCATAATATTCACTGTTCGGATACTGAAACCGAAATTTTCCATATTTTTAGTTTCCGAACAGGCTGTTCGGATTCTAAAAATATGAGAAAAATGTCAAATTTCAGTATCCGAATAACTTTATTTTGTTTATATTTTGTCACGTATCTGAGATATTTTGTCACGTAGTAGAGAAAATAATGTTTTTTATTATTGCTTTTTTCAAAGAATGAATGCAGATATCTTATCAAAAGCGTTAGAAGATATTCGTATTAATAAATTAAATATAAGAAAAGCAGCTGCCAAATATGGCTTATAACCAACAACGCTATTTGATAGGTTAAAAGGAAGGAGTTGGTGAAAAACCAACAAAAATGGGGCCAGATCTTTATTTAACAACTGAGGAGGAGACACAAATTGCTCAATGGTGTGAGTTTTGTTCTAAAGAGCAGATTATTTTGTATGCATTACCACCAAATGCTACACATATTATGCAGCCAGCGGACGTTAGTGTTTTTAATAAATCTTTGAAATCCGATTGGAAACACACTGTTCGCGAATGGCAATCGCAAAATTTAGGACAAACACTTACAAAAACCAAGTTCTACCCACTTTTAAATCAGACCATTATAAAAAATAATGATAAAGTAGTCACCCAAAAATGGGTTCCGTAAATGTGGATTATATCCATTAAATGCAAGAGTAAAATACATGAATTAAAGATATATTTTTATATATATATATATATAATTTTAAAACAATAATAACTTTGTTTGTAATTTTGCAATCTAAAAACAACTAATATTTTATGAAATCTTCTGTGTTCGGATACTAGAATAAAAGTGTTCGGAAATTGAATTCTACTGTTCGGGTACTAGTGCTTATCGTAATTATTTCAAAAAACGTAATTAATAATAAAAATATATATTTAACTTTTTTTTAACCAATTTAATATTATTAAAAACAATCTTCAATTTTAAAATCATTTCAAATATTTGCCCTAACCTCCATAGTTAAAAAATAAAGTAAAGTTAAAGTTAAAAAATATGTTAACTGCTCGGATACTAGTGCCTCTACCCTATCATCTTAGTATATAAAAATGTTGGTACATATGTATGTATGTAGGCGCTTGTAACATTGTAAACCCGAAACTGCTGAACATATTGACTGCATATTTTGAACATAGGTAGGTGAATGTTGTTTTTTTACGTTTACAGGTAGGCTTTTAGTAATATTTCTTTCTAATATATGGCGCTGGGGTTGATCGAGATATTTCTATAAATTGTACTTATAACAATTCGATAATTCGGTTCGATATTATTTATATTCAGCATATGTGGATACATACATGTTTTTATTATTAGATTTTTAAAATAACTTTTTTAATTTTTGTGACTTTTTAGTTTAATTCGGAATAATATTTACTGAGTCAGCTAGTAGATATTATAAATTAATAAATATAATTACCAGTCTAGAATATTTTACTGTCTGTATGAAGTCTAAATGTACTGTAAACTCTAGAGTAGGCAATCGCGTTTTTATATGTGATCATATTATTATGAAAACTCTTATAGGGGTTAATGATTTAGTTTGTTGATTAGTTATTAACAGTTATAAGGTTAGACCTGAGATTAGCTTAGATTGTCAAACGTAGCAAATGGAATTGGATCAGTCTATTCAATTATAGATTTTTAGATTTTCTTGTAACATGGAGAAAACTTTTCCAGTTTTTTTACTTTTCTTTTTAAATCTGGTTAATCTAAAATATCTCCGCTCTAAGTAGTCGTACTAGAAGCGTGTTTAGAAGATTTTACCAGATTTTGTAAGATAGTCAGAATAATGGACTAAATAACCTTTACATATATTAACATAACTGAAGGTTATGTTGCATTTATATTGGATAAGTGATAAGAGTCTCGAGAAGAGTAAAGCGTAGAAAATTACATGTTATTATACATGATTTTAATAGAAGTGCTTATATTGGAGCATCGCTTTAATCAACAATAAACAATATATAAATTATTCTACGCTATGCTCTTATTGAACATATTACTTATCGCAGTTCCACCGGGTTTACACCGGGTAGACATATTTGCACCGGGTTTGGGTTACTACATAATTTTTTAAATCAACTTACCGTTCCTTGCTATAAACAAGTCATAATTTCTTTAAATATTCAATTTTCAAATTATTTTATATTAAAAATATGTTTCTAACTTTACAGTGGGGGTCAATCTGATCCAACAGAGTAGATAACGTTAAATTAATTTCATAAAATTAAAAAAAATAGCTACTGTTCCAATACATTAAAATTTTTTTTTATTTTTGTAAGTAATTGTAAAAATGTTATGTAATATTAAAAGTACTTACAATATGAGTTTAATGATTTTAAAACAATAAGTAAACATAAAATACAATCAGACTCACGAATTACGATCATATCTCACTTTAAAAAAAAAAAAATTTATTTATAAACAGAAATCAGAGGCTTGGAATTGAATTGAATTTGAAAAAAAAAGCTTTACATTTCAAATGACAATTGGTACAATGATTTGCAAAAATTACAGAAACAAAAAACAAACTAAAAACTATAATTAAGAAAATAAATAAGTTTTTTTTATTTAGAATTCATTCAAATGATGAAAAACGATCATTTTCAGTAGCAGAAATTTAGCGGTTTAATCGCAAAGTCAACAAATTTTAAAATAGTTCCGCAAAAAAATAAAAAAACTTTAATAATAGAATTTGAATTGAATTGCAGCATTCTGGAACACAATGATATGACAGTAAAACATTTATGCAAATTCAATATTTGAATTGTAATGTAAAATAGGGTGTAATTTTTGAATGGTGGTCTTTTTTTAAGATGATTTTTACGCATTACTGGTTAGAATTAATAAACGTTCAATATTTTGCGATATATTGAGGCGTAAGATTAGAAAGGTGAAACAATTTCATTAGAAAAGTACATTATACCTAAGGTGTAAGCTGTGGAATTCACTAAAAAACTTTTTTTTAAATCATTTAGATTATAAAAAGTGTAAGATTAAAGGGTGTGTGATGAAGGTTAATTGAATATATTGAGGGTGTGTATTGTTTAAATGTTTGTTAGCTACATACATAATATAATTTTATTGTTTTTTAGCGTATGTAAACTGTTTGGACGTTGTTGCATCCAATCAGTTATCTATTTAAAAAGAAGATTCATCCTAAGTTTACATTAGCCTATTGCATTTTTTACTTCCACCAAATCAAATTTTTTCGTTAAAAGACGTAAGAGCTAACTTATATTGAGCAAAAAAGTACATATTACATTGTAATAAATAATTATCCAGCATTTTTTACAAAAACATTTAAAGTTGCGCCTTGTAATTTTTTTTTTTAAAGAGTATTGCTGAGATTTTACTTTGCGCATATTAACGTCTGCGTTTAGGTGCGCAAAGATATACAAAATATATTCTTTAAAGTTTTTTGTATTTGTTAATTGCACATTAAAATGTTATCTAACAGAAGTATGTCGGTGTTGGGAAACAAGTAAAATTTTATAGATATAACTAACATGAGTTAATCTTCTTACTTACTTACTTACTGGATCGTAGAAACTCTGCTGAAGCATAGAATATAGGGCGTCTACAAATCCTCTCCACCATTCACGTTTCTTAGCAATTCCTTTAAGTTGTAACGAGATTTTGCGTTTCACTTCTGCTTCTTTCAAAACACTTCTTCTTTTTGTTTTCTACCTTCCGTCGCCAGTCTCGTCAATTCCACTCAAAACATTGCCTAGCCTTCTGGTTTCCTTAAGGTATGTCCGATCCATCGCAATTTTCTCTCTCCGATATTGACTTCTAACATCGCTTGGTTAGGTTTTTTAGATGTTAATTGTGTCTAACGAACTCTTTAGGTGCGGTTAATATACATCGGGATATATATGTATGTAACTTTTTGGTGATAATGGTTCCCTTAATGTTTCACAGCTTTTTTAAATAAGTACTGATTTGACGTTTGTTTCAAAAATAATTAAGCTTTGTGCACAGGGCGATATTATTTGACTGTCATATGTTCTATGTTTGATCTTCTTATTAAATATATATTCCATGCTAGAAAAATTATAGTTTTAAGATTTTAGGAAATACTTCTAACAATTTTGCAAAAGTAGGGTTTATATAGTTACACATTGTCATTTTGCGCCTATTAAAACCCTTATGGTATTACATACTAGCATGTATCACACAGATAACATTACCTTTTTATTACTAATTAGAAAATAATTTTATTCCAATCAAAGTCTTGAACCGCTGCAGAAATTTACTGATCGATTGAAATTGATAAATTAAGTAGGTAACTAAAGAAATTACATTTGTGATATTATACCCGGTAAAGCAAGGTTGGATTTAGAGGAAACGCACAATTGTATTACCAAAAGTATATTAATAATCAAACTTATTAAAAAAATTATAAAAATACATTATGTACGACAGATTTAGAGTTATAATCAAAGTACATATTTACTTACGATATGAATCCAAAATATTTACTTATTACTTATATACTTTTATATAACATATAACTGCAAAAGTTTAATCTAGGGTCTAAATATTTAAGAGGTTTTTTTTATCTTAAACACTTTAAAAATTAAACGTATAAAAAACCTTCAGTTTAAATTGATTAATAAATAAACAATTATTAAAAAATAAATGTAGGTACTTGTATGATAAGATAAATTGCTTAATTTAAACTTTATATTTATAAACTAACTAGCAGATTTACCCGGCGTTGCCCGGAAGCTTGAAAATTGTAAAAAAGCAAGTTTCAGCCAATTTTTTAAGTAGTATACTTTGCCTATAAATGCCACAAAAAAATATTTGTGGAGTTCCGTTAACCCATCGTGGCCCAACAGCTTTTTATAAGTTTTTTCGTTGCTTTGCTATATATTAGAAATGATTTAACAGATTAACTTCAAATTTCGTATATGTGTTCTTCTTTGAAAATGAAGTTCAATTTACTAACAGACTTGAAAGTTGTTAACCCCTGCCGACGATTGTTCAAAAAAAAATTTGTAAGTAAATTACGTCCAATTTTTGAAAGTAGGTACAACTTCTTTGAATTAGGGGAATACTTAAAAAAAAGGTTTGTCGAGTTCTTTTAATCGATTGCGAAACAAAAACTTTAAAAAACAGTTTGCAAAATAATTTGAACGATTATCTCTAATTTTTCTATACATGCCGCTTCTTGACAATTTGGTGCTCCTTGACGATATAGTTGAGGATGGTAGGTTCCCGGTGAATAATGTTAACTGAATTAAAATGACTATAGGTCAAAAGGGGATTTTCTTGAATTGCCAACGCTTGAATAAAATATAGTCGATGGTTTAGGAAAGGTTTAAAAATTCGCTTTTCAACTTATATTTAGTTTAGTCCTGAAAGTTGTAATACGCTCTTCCTCGTTTTTTTATGATTTTATGAGAGAAATGTAGGCTTATTTTTTGGAAAAACTGTTTTAAAATACTATGTATTTAAGCATTATATATAACAAATTGAATTTTTTGATTTTTAGATTTCATTTGAAGAAAACTGAAAATTTCATTGAATCTTTGTTCAAAACGCACAAACAGGTCAAAACCAAATTAACCCTGTGGGTTTTAATTAAAATGCTGGTACAAAATTTTCAATAAAATACTTTTAATCGTATAAGAAAATAAAATATATAGAAAACTTCATAGCGTCGTCTGGAAAATGGGTTAATTGAACTTAACTAAAACTTTTTGCAGCCTCCCTTTTAGACTACAAAATCAACCTGTAAAATTGGACACAAATCGAAAACACAAAATTTTTTGAAAGTCCGCCAGGCCGAAATGGGTTAATTTATTCCAACCAAATTTATACAACTAAATGCGGTTGCTAAGAGGAACATTTGTGCAAAATTTCAAGTCACTCGGTCAAACAGTTTTGACTCGACATCAAAAACATTGAAAAAGCTTCTTTGCACTCTCGTGCCCAAACGGGTTAACCGAATTCAACAAAAATTTGTCCCACACTTTATTTTCGACTGCGAAACCACCTTGTAAAATTGGACACAAATCGGAAACACAAAATTTTTTGGAAGCCCGCCAGGCCGAAATGGGTTAAATTATTCCAACCAAATTTATGCAACTAATTGCGGTTGCTAAGAGGAACATTTGTGCAAAATTTCAAGTCAATCGGTCAAACTGTTTCGGCTCAAAATAAAAAACATTGAAAAAGCTTCATTGCGCCCTCGTGCCCAAACGGGTTAACCGAACCCAACAAAAATTTGTGCCAGCCTCTCTTTTTGACTGCAAAACCACCCTGTAAAATTGGACACAAATCGGAAACACAAAATTTTTTGGAAGCCCGCCGGGCCGAAAGGGGTTAATTTATTCCAACCAGTTTTATACCATTAATTCCGTGTAATAAGAAGAACATTCGTGCAAAAATTCAAGTGAATCGGTCAAACCGTTTCGACTCGACATCAAAAAAACGAAAAAGCTTAAAACGGCTCTGGAGCCGCAACCTGCTGACTTATAAAAATGCGACATAGCCTATGTCACCCCCCGGACTCCCAAAATTATTCCTCTAAAATTGGGTGTCAATCGGACCAGTGGTTTTCACGTGAATCCTGGACAAACAAACAAACAAACAAACAAATTTTCTTCTTTATATATTAGATTATGTTCATATTCATATAAACTGATATAAACGTTTATTAAAATTTTGGTATAATATTAGGTATAGTTCTAAATTTGTTCAGGAAATGTCGAAACTTCAAACTGTAATTATTAAAAAACTAAACCAATTTAAAGACTATCTATATCTAATTATAGGTTCCATATCTTATATTTAAAACAAATACCTCTCTTACCCTATTAAACATTTTAATTTGTAATCTAATTTTACAAGTACAATATTATACATAATATATACCTACTTACTATTTGTATATATTGTATATATTATGTGGTTATTTACTATAAAAACTATTTGAAATAATAAAAATAAAAATAATTAAATTTAGTTAAATGTATTTTTGATAAGAAATACACAGAAAAAACCAATGTACCTGTCTGTGTAATACATAAATTGTCTAAAATGATAACTATTTTTTTTATAACATAAGAATATTTCTAATTATGAATTCGGACTTGTAAATGAATAATACCAACCATGAATAAACACGTATTTAAAAAAACAAATAATGAAAAAAACCAAGGGTTTTTAAAAAGCACATTTTCAAAATTATATATGGTTTCGTACTGAGTATTTTATCGAAATATAATGTTGGAGCTTCAATTTTAACGTTTAACTTTGGAAAACATACATTAGTGAATAAGTTACTATTTTATGAAAGCATAAATATTTTAATTTTTAAGACCTAATATCCCTTCAATGAGGAAGGTTTCCAAATTTTTGCTTAGGAAACTTATGATGGATCTACAATCTTCCTTCCGTTCCCACCCTTCCATTTTTTTAGGTCTAGGAAATCAATTGTGAACTCCATCAAAATTTGAAATTTCACCCCTAACTTTATTATCTAAGCAAAAATCGTTAAAACTAAGAAACAATTTCTTCAATTTAAAGAACCCCTCAAATTTAAGAAAAACTTTTAACATATGTTAAAATATAATGCTGCAGCTTTAAATTTTGTATATTTGTACAAAAAAAATTTTAACAGGTATTTAAGTTACAGGTGTTTGAAAATAGCAAAATTTTAATTTTCAAGCCCTTATAGCTCCTAAACAGGAGGCTTAACAAAAAAATATTGTTAACTAACTCCTACTAATTTCTGAGGATCTAACTTCTCCCAAAATTTTGAAGATCCTAGCTTGAACCGTTTAGAAGATATGTGGAGCCAAAAATTTTGTAAAAATTAAGTTTTGCATAACGGTAAGTTTTATTATCGTATGACAACTCTAAACAATTTATAAACATTATAAAACCAGCTATCTATTGAAAATACACCTAAAAGAACTCTTGTTATAACAATTTAAATATGGGGCTTTTCCAACTTTGGGGGGCTGTAGCTCCGTTACGGTTAGGACTACAGAAAAAAGTTCTTCTACGAAATTATTTATTTTGCAATACCTATCCGTGGTTAAAATTTTTTAACTCTATTTCAAACGGTGCAAAAGTTTTGTAAACATAAGGACGAACGGACGGACAGAGTGAAGCAATATAGGCACATTTCTACAAAATTTTTTGAAAATGTGCTAAAAATTGAACTTACAATTGAATCATACATATTCTCTGCTAAACTCTTGTATTAGTAAAATATAGCTGTATCATGATGATATATAATTAGACCTTAGATAGATAATGATAATTTATTTTTTTACAATTTTAACTATTTATTATTTTAAATGTAGATTAATGATGATTTTGTAATTTTTTGTAATAAGTTACTTATAAAATAAAAATGATCTATTTTTTGAATCATTCTACAGACTACAATTGATTCTTTTTATAGGTTTTCGTCTAGATTTTGCTCTATAAATTTTAATATGGCTTCCCTTAATCTACTATACTCTGGAGCATATGCATTGCTTAGTGGTTTGCCAGATACATTCTACTTCTCCGCTTCCCATATACCCTGGTTTACACTATTTTGTCATGCAAATTGTTAATAGGGAACGGATTGTTATTGCTTATTTTTTCATTATTAATTAATTATAATTTTTTTATAATTAGTTTAATTCATTAGTACGTTAGTATTAGACTTTGGTTAACAAGAATATTCTGTTAATACTAGTTGAATAGTGTTGGTAAAGATAGTTCTTAATTAAGAAGTTTTTAACTTTTAAAACTTTGATTTGTTTTTGAAACTTTGAAATACATATATTATTGTAAATACTAAAATATAGGGTAGAGTAGGGCAGATTTTACACCCTCATGTTATAATTCATTTGCACAGATATTTATTATTATATTTTTTAAAAATTTTTCGAAAGTAAGATCTGTACTAATTATCTTACATTTACTAAAATTTTTTTTAATTAACAAAAATATATATACCTATATATATATATATATATATATATATATATATATATATATATATTTGATTATATATGCTCAATAACCAAATGAAGTGTTAAATTATCTGTTACTTGTATACAATAATTTATTAATGGCTTCACCGGTAAAATGTGCAGCAATCTACTATATACCTCTTATAAGAAGTCCATAATATTAATATTTAGTACATTTTCAAAATATTTTGTAAACATATTATGCCTATATAGTTAAACTCTGTTTGCCCGTCCGTATGTTTACACATATGCTTACACAATCTTTCATACTCAGTATAAAACACTAAATAATTTTTAAAGTGTGCTTTTTTATATGATTATAAAAATAATTTATTAAATTCCTCAATATAAAACATATATCAACCTAGAGTATTTCTAAAATTTAATTTTGAAACTAAAAATGATCACTAAATAAGTGCAAAAAGTCAATTGAAACTTTTTAATTTATTTTCATTTTAAACATTTTCTAATCAAATTCGCTTCACTTTTATTCTTATTATTTGACACCTCCTGAATGTATGCAATATAATTTTAGTTATTTTTGATGTCGATAAAGAATCGATTTTTAATTTGAATCGAATTGTTTTTAAGGAAATTTGTAAGTATTCTTAAATGAAAATAAAACATTACAATTATCAGCTGTTTTAAAAATAATATTAAAAAAAAAACTCATAATAATTATTTTAACAAACTATAAATTTAATATAAATTTTTATTTTTAAATTTTTTTTTTCAACGTTTTTCAAAAGTAAAGGAAAAATTTTCATTTAAACATTAAAATTCTTTAAAATTAAATTTTAAAAAAATAATTATATTTTTTAATATTATTAACATTTCGTTTTAAAAATAAGATTTCTTTGGTTTTTTTTTTTTTTTTTGATATTTTTTTATCCGTTCTTTTGTAATTTTGAATAATACATTTCAGATAGTATGTCAGCTCCAGTTTGATTAATTTCCTAAAATTATTAACACAAATTCATTTTTAATTAGAATAGTATATAATATGTACATAGGTGTTTGTTTAACTTACATCATATCCATATGGTTCTAAAAAATCTTTACATTTTTGTAGCCATGCTCTTATTCTAGGATACGGACCCATTTGAAAACCAAAAGCTTCAATTTGTGATACAGTTACTGTTAATGATAAATCAGCTATTGTAAAATGATCTGCAGCTAAAAATGTTCTGCCTTTTAGTACTGAATCCAACCAATATAATGCTTCAGATAATTTTGCTTTTTTAGGTTCATCCAATGGTGCACCCATAAATATTGTTGGCCACTGGGAAATAAAATAATTAAAAAATGTAATCAAATTAAACAATCCCCTACCACATGCAATGTGATAAGTGTGTAATTTAGAATTCAGGTATTTTATTTCATTTATGAAATTAATTATTACTATATAAATTACATATGAATTATATTTTTTTATTAGGTATGATCCGACCAAAGTTTGAAGCCCAGACCCTTCGATTGAAAGGCCGATATCCAAACCATTACGTCATCGATCGGATATAATATAAATTAATTTAATATAATAAATATATACTTACAAAAAAATCTGTTGTTCTCAAGTAGAGTGTACCTAAGTCAAATTGTAGTCGTTGATCAACAAGCGCTCTAATTCGTATATCCTTCGGATACAGACTATCATCTTTTGCATATGCAGCTACTAAATAAGCAAGAATTGCTCGACTATAACAAGAAAATAGAAAAAAAAAATTAAAATAATTATTAAGAAATTATTATAAGATATTTGTTTAAAAATTTTATTTAGCAATAACGGCACCAATCAAACGGTAAAAATTTTATTTAGCAATAACGGTAAAAGGTACGCTACCAATCAATTTTGCATATCTATGGAAAACCAATTTTCAAAAATTCAAGGGGAGGGGAAAAAAAGTCGACTCAAATATTTTACCAAATGCAATAGAAATAGAACCGAACAAAATATTCTATCGTGTTTCCAATAAATAGTTTTACAGGTGTTTAGTTACAGTTACAGGTATTACAGGTGTTTAAAAATTGAAAAATTTTAAATCTGAGCCTTAACAGCTTTGAAACGAAGTACTTTTCTTAAAAGTTTCTTATAAGCCTTAATTTTATATTTTATATCTCAATAATCCAAGTTCCTAAGTCGAAAAGATCGGAAGATATAAAGGTCAAGGTTTTAGCAAAAGTTTCGCATTACGGTATATTAGAGTACCGTATGACAATCTTATATATTAGAGTTATACATATTTATAAAGCTCATAAAAACCGATATTGATTGGTGTTTCCAGATTTAAGAAAATAAAAAAAGTCCTTGTACAGCTTTTGTTATGACAATTTTGAGTACATATATCATTTTTTCGGACTTTTTTTGGCTTTAGCTCCGCAAATTTTTATGTAACGGATACGGTATAAGTAGTATAATATGGTTATATATTCACAATGAAAAATTCCAGAAAAGGGAGAAATGCTACTTAAATAGCCAAATACAAAATTCTAGAAAATTCTAAAATCTAAAATCCTAGTTCATCTATCTAGTGATCAATTTCAAATCTTGTGTACAATTATTTATAAATATTCTACAAAAAGTTTTTTAGAAATTCTGGTTTTTAAAAGCTCTGAATAATCCGTTCAGGTTACCAAATCATGGTTCTCCGGTTTTTACAGAATATTTATATGAAATTTGTAATTAGAAACGATATGAGAGTTGGATTCAAAATCAGCATCCCTTTTTAGGTTTGATTTATTTTTTGAACATTTGAACTTAAAATAATATAATATATTGACCGCGATTAGGCTTAATTTTCTTGTTTCTGCATTCGACATTATTTTTGGTAATTGTTATTGGATGTAAGATACATTGCAGGGTCTTAAAACAAGCAAATTTGCTAGGTTTGATATTATTCGTAGGATGACTTTTATTATCTACCATACAGCTTTCAGGAATTATTTTGAATATTATATCTTTTACGCAAACCCAAATAAAGCAATGCCAATTGAATTTGGAAGCAAAATACGCGGGTGTGTAAATAACACCTGGAGGCGCACTATAATAAGCGAGCTCAATCAGTGCAACCTTACTGGAGAATGCAAAAACAGCAGGAAATCGGTTGAGATGGAAATGTCAAATGGAAGCTCTTTGCTCCCTCGCGGAGTGAAAGAAAAACAAAAAAAAAAAAAAAAATTTGAATTTGGTAAAATCATACATACAATTGGGCTAGAATATTTTACAATCTCTTAAAATATTGGACACATTTATTACTTGAGTATTTTTAGATTACCATAAAAAATGCACAAAATATATTATGACATGAATTAGTAATTCGAAATCAATGCTTAGTAGTTCAAAGAGATCTACAGAAAATGATTGTAGCTCTGTATTCCAAATTTTCGTTTATTGTGGAGTTGTTAAATAATGACTACCTATATCTTAAATGTCTAAATTTAAAATGAGACTACATTCCCATTAATCAAAATTCTTATAAATAAAGTATTAACAAAATTAATCGATAATATAAATTTAATTATATATTTAGTTTTCATAAATTTAAAGTAATAGAATTGAATTGTCAAATGATTGATTATATAAAATTGATGAGGAAATAAATATTTATTATGAAATTACTTTAAAAATGTCATTTATAACATATTTTTAAAAGCTAGTTTATTAATTTTAAATAATACTATTGTATAAGCTACATTATTCTATAAAATCTTATTTTCAATTCAAATCAGCTTTTGAATAAATACCTGAAGAAGAAAGCACTTACATTGTTATATGTACGATTAGTTATATATAAGTTTAAGTTATTAATTAAATAATGTTAATGAAAACGAGGAAGAGTGTAGTAGAGTAGACATTGTCAACTTTGGGATACCCGTATAACCGTAATATAAGCATTATATCATCCGATTAATTACTTTTGGCAAAATTTCAAACATTCAACTTCATTATGTATAAAGTAATACTCATGTAGAATATGGAATTGTACGGCAACTACTCGAACCCACTGCAGTAGACTAACCAAATTTTGGAGAAACCTTGGTCATAAAGCTAAAATATTTTTGGCAAAATTTCAGACACCCAGCTTTAATAGGTAAAGAGTAATGCTCATATAAAAAAAGAAGTTGAATGACAGGTACTCGAACCTGTGGACCAAAATGGCTGGGTTTCAATAGCGATGACGGTATTGCATAAAAACTAATTGTGAAAATTTCAAAATCTTAGCTCCTTTAATTTTTAAGTTATCCTGAGGACGGACGGACGGACAGACAGACATAGCTGCATACATAGCTAAATCGATTTATTTTTTAGATTCTGATCCGATCCATAATTTTGAGTCTATATCTAGTCCTCCTTCTTCTCTGCGTCACAAACGTAATGGCAAATTTAGTATTCTTTTTTGATATTTCATACAGGTATAAAAATTTAGAGACTGGAGAATTTAATTAAAATTAAAAGCTTTTTTACAATTGATTTTATTAATATTTTATTTTATTCGGACAATTAAGCATTTTATGACTGACCTACTATTTAATTTAAATACAATTTGTATATTTATTTTTGTTGAATCATTACTTTTTTAAAACTATTTAATTACTTTTACTTTAAAGTATTTTGAATGTTTGCTTAAAAACCAATTACAACTAATAAATAATTTAATTGAATAATATAACTCACAGATACAGAAATACCTGTATAGTTCAAATTCAAAACTGTATAATAAACTAGCTAATACCCGGTGCGCGTTGCTGCGCCTCTTAATGGTTAAATATACTGCAAAAAGTTAACACAAAAATTACACACGGTTTACACATGTAAATTTTAATATGTATGAAAGCAATCTTTTTAAAAAGATTTTTCTAGGATTATTCTAGTAATTTTTGAAACTTTCTGTAATTCAAAGCAGTACAAACTACTTTTCAAAATTTGACGTAATTTACTTCCAAAAAAATTTTTTTGAATAATCGTAGGACCGACTGTTAACAGGCTTAACTCCATTTTCAAGTTGCTTCACACATATAAAATTTGAGGTCAACCGGTCAAATCGTTTCTAATTTAGAGGAAAATAACCAAAAACTTTATAAAAAGCTGTTGGGCCGCAATGGGTTAATGGAACTTAACAAAATTTATTTTGGGGCTTTCTTGAAAGCCAAAGCAGAATTTCGTAAAATCGGACAAAATTTGGACCCAAAATTTTTTTTGACCAACCGTCGGCCCGACATGGGTTAACAAATTCCAAAACTGTTAATAGTGTCTACTCAATTCTCAAAGATCATCACGTATACAAAATTTGAAGTCAATTGGTCAAACAGTTTCGAACTTAAAGTATTGAAAAAACCTATAAAAAGCTGTTGGGCCGCAATGGGTTAATGGAACTCAACAAAATTTTTTTTGGGGCTTTCTTTTAAGCCAAAGCAGAATTTCGTAAGATCGGACAAAATTTGGACCAAAATTTTTTTTGACCACCCGTCGGCCCGACATGGGTTAACAAATTCCAAAAATTTTAATAGTGTCAACTCAATTCTCAAGCAGCATCACGTATACAAAATTTGAAGTCAATTGGTCAAACAGTTTCGAATTTAGAGTAAAGTATTGAAAAAACCTATAAAAAGCTGTTGGGCCGCAATGGGTTAATGGAACTCAACAAAATTTTTTTTGGGGCTTTCTTTTAAGCCAAAGCTGAATTTCGTAAAATCGGACAAAATTTGGACCCAAAATTTTTTTTGACCAACCGTCGGCCCGACATGGGTTAACAAATTCCAAAACTGTTAATAGTGTCTACTCAATTCTCAAAGAGCATCACGTATACAAAATTTGAAGTCAATCGGTCGAACCGTTTCCATTTTAGAACAAAGAAGTTTAAATAATTGCACCACAGCCCCAACTTGGCGGTCCGTTAGAGCAAAATTTTTATTATGCCACGATTTCCTTCCGTACCCTAAAACCTCTATACACAAATTTTCATGAAAATCGGCTGGGCAGTTTAGGAGTCTATTCGCTACAAACAAACAAACAAACAAACAAACTTTCATTTTTATATATATAGATATAAATGTATGTATTGACATTTAAGAGGTTCTACATGAAGATATACTATCTCTTTTATTCAAGTTCTATCTTATGTGATAACTATATTTGGGATTACACATTCCAGTTATAAGTCCAGTACATTTTTCCTGTTCAAACATTTACCCATAAGGCTTGTTAGTTTGACAGTCAGCCAGCGATTAAAATAACAAATTTTTACTTACATACTTAATAAATAAACACTAAACAGTAATATACTACCAGTAATGTCCAACAAAATGAATTAATAAATTGTTAATATAGTTACAAAATAAAAGTAACTAGCGTGCGAAATTTAACAACTGTAATTATAATATTAAAATAACAAAACGAAAGGTCGAAATTCCATTCATACCATAAATTTAATAATATATAAAAGTAAAAGAATAAAAATTAACTGTAAATCCTCATAAAAGAATAAAACCTAACTGTAAAACCTTAAAACAATTTAACTCCATTCGAATAGAAGATATACGTAACAAAATTTAACAAGGAAAAAGTTGCTGACTAATAAATGTTAAAAAAATTAATAAAATTAAATACTATTAAAGTGTCAAAGTTCTGTCAGTCCGGAAAATAATTGTCAATACGGAAAGTCGTCGAAGAAATTGCCTTAGTAGTCAGTTTCTCCAGTCAATGTCCAATAGAATACTCCAATTCATGTTCAATGTTATTGGGCAGCAAAATCCAAACAGCTAACATTTAAAAGTTTTTAAGGAATAAGGTCTAAGGTCCGCTATAAATCCAATGCAAAATAGAATAATTTAAACACAATTTTAATCTTACCTTTCCCACAGCACCAATCCACTATCATTAACTGTTGGTAAACAATGTTGCGGATTCATATTTATAAAATCTGGTTTCATATGTTCTTGCTCCATAATATTAACTTGTTTTAAATCAAATTCTAATTCCAATATACGACCTAATAATAAGATCGCTCGACATGGTGGACTCGGTTTAATAAAATATAATGTTGGTGGCATTTGACCGCCTCTAAATAAAAAATAAACAAATTCTTCAGCAATTTTTTTTGTTGTATCAGCCATTTTATGTTTTTTTTTTTTTTTTTCTTTTTATGATTTAATTATATTTTATTTATTAAATGTATTTAATTTAATTTATTTATTCAATATTATAATATTAAATAATTTATTTAATGAAGCATAGAATTAAATTAATATAATTAAAATAATGATGCATTTTTAATATTGTCATATATGCTTTTACTAATTGTTGATAATTTATTAAATTTATTTTTATAATATATAACATCATTTAAATACATATTAATTTTATATAAAATATATAAAAACAAATTAATAAATTTAAAATTAAATTAAATAAAATATTAAATAAATGTAAATGCAAAAAATAAAAAAAAATTTTTTTAAACACTATTCTACACGAAAGTTTCTAACAAACTGAAAAAAACAAAAATGGTCTTTATAGGTGACAAATTAGCATTGGTGGTGGTGAATGGTGATGGTAAAATATGATGAGGACAGAGGACCTGGTAGTGGAAAAAGAAAACTAGGAATAATAAAAAATCTTTTGTTTTTTTTTTTTTGAACAACGTATATTTAAATGTATAAGTACATGCACCTTATTATAGTCATGGTCAAATAATATGAAACATTTATTAATAAAATACAGGGTTGTAAAAGACTCAAATGCAAAGCTCAACTCAAAGCCTAACACAAATGTTGAGCTAGCTCAGAATAAAATCTAACCCAAATTTTGAGTTGGACTACGAGTTGATTTGAAATTTGAGTTTTTTTTTTTTTTTAGTTTAAAAAAATTAATATGTCTTCTAATTATGTTCTGTTTTTTCTATACGAATTTTTATATTCAAATGAAAACAGAATGTGGCACGCATTTAATTAAAAGGCTTTAGAATCTATATTTAGTTCAAGAAACAACAATTTTTTGGTAAGTCATTTCCTTGAGATTTTAAAAACTTCAGCAGATGTCTTCTATTACTATAATTTTAAAATGATCATTGAAGTTTTTGGAATCAGTTAATTATATGCCGAAATCTATTTTCTAACAACTGTCTTATTGAGTTTATTAAAAAATTTCAAAATTTTTTTAATTAATATTGAGGTTCCGACTGATAAAATTAGTTCATTTGTAAAAAGACGATCTCTAGAAATTTTTTAAATTTAGAAGCTCGTAGTGTTGATAGCATCTGTACAAGATAGAAAATTGAATAGATACTTGCTTAAAATAAAATTTCTTAGGCTCTCGAATAAATACTACAAATTTTCTGAAACAGAGTTAAGAGTAAAATTTATTGAAATTTTATTTAAGCCCTTATATGTTGGAACCTAGAAAAGGCTTAGTTCCCATACATAAACCTTATCTATACTAATGATTATCCATAATTTAAACGTTCACATTTTGGAAACACGAAAAAGCCTTGTTTAGCTTCCATACAAAAACTTTATCTACTCAAAAATATCTATGCAGTGGTATGTAGAAGTGCATTTAATTAGGAAACACCCTGTATAAATTAAAATACAATAGTTTTTTTTAGAATATCTTAAAGTTTCTATAAGATAATAAGTAAAAAATAAATAAAACTGGGGCTTTTCATTTAAACACTTGTTTAAACACTATTTGGTACATTAATAACTTATCAATAAAATTATTGTGATAACTGATATGTAATTGATGATTGATCCAATATTAATTAAAAAATATTACTGCAATTAAAACAAGTTTCTCTATACCTAAAAAAATCATTAGTAAATTAATTTTAAATTTGAGTAAAAAAGTGTTTCAAATTAAATTTCCTTAACTGTATACAAATGAATATTCACATTAAAAATGAAAAAAAAAAAAAATTATTATAAAAATGAAAAAGAGACAATTTTCTTTTAAATTTTTGATGAGAAAATTTCCTTGCAAGGTTAACCATAAGTTTATTGTTCATTTTTCTACGTATAAATTTTTGAACTTAAACTTAGAAATCAAAAAATATCCCCTTGAAATTAAAGGTAAAGTCTTTTGAATATTTGACTTTGTAATTATAGGAAATTATAATAGTTAAATATGTATAAGATATATTTATATATTTGTTTCAATATATTATAGGATATTTAATTCGGCTTTTTGATATGAATTGATATTTGATAATTAAAAAAATTAATATTTTACCGTTATTATTTAATTTTTGATGTTCAGTCGAAGAGTGGAGGAAGAAATAAATTATGATTCATTTTGAAGACCATAAAATAAAAGAAATACCAAAGAGCTGAATTGCTAGGAATTTTTTTTTTAAATTATAGTTTTGTGTTTATTTAATTTTTAAATATACCAAGTACCACTCTTTAGTGCCGTTGTTCTATATCTGGATAAGGTGTTAAAAGTTGATATTCGAATTTTTAAGATATTGCAAGAGCATTAAGTCAAAGCGAAAATGGCTTTCCAATTCATTTCATTCTTCATTCTAAATTCTGTATTAAATTCTATTAAATTGAATAATTCCTTTTGATTTCTTTCTTTTTCTTACTCTTCACTTCTCAGCCACTACTCATTCCCATACCTACTTCTTAGATTGAAATCAGTTGTTGTGTTTACCGTACTTTTCTCGCTATAGTAGATAGGACACTATCAGTAATTTTTAAACATTTCCACCTAGATCAAAAAAACCGAGCTAGCTATGTCTTTGAAAGAACACATATTTAATTCCAAAGAAATTAGGAAATTCCATTATATTTAAATACCATTATAATTCCAAAGAAATAAGGAAATACCGTTATTACTTGAACACTTTTCAGCAACTAAAAGTACTGAATATAGACATAATACTCTTTTATGAATACGGCAAGTTTTTGTTATACATTATAAATGAAATGGAATTCTATTAATTTCAAATTAATCTAATAATTCATTTTTATTAAAATTATATAGTTACTGTTAAAAAAACTGTTAAATAATAGTAGATCTATAAAATTCTATTTATTTATTTTTAACATAAAATAATTATAGTTATAATATAAAAAGCAATTAACTGGTCAATATAAATAACATTATGAAAATAAAAATACAGTTTTTTTTTACTTGTATAACTGTAATGGGAATACATGTAACATGTTATGTTATTATGTACGGTAGAACTTTATTATTTAGAATTAAATAAATAAAAGACAAATAAAGAATATTTAAAGGAGTGGAGAAAGCTTTATTAATATTTTATTAAAATAAAATGAAGGAATTAATTTGATTACTTCAAAGTAAGACATAAATTTTATTTAAAAATGCTAACCGTTATTTTTCCAAATCAGCATTAGTATTTTGAACAGAGTTCTTGTATTTGCATGAATATCTTATCAATTTAAGTTCTTCAACACAACACGCCCTATTTTTATATAATATTTTAAAATGTTCTAAAATGAAAGTTGAATAAGAATATCGGAAATCTGTGGGGGGGGTTGTTTGGCGCATTTGCAATTAAAAAGTTCTAATGGTTCTTTGGAAATTTTACGTACATTTTTAGTTTACGCCAAAATCTTCAAAAACGGTAAGAGCTATTTAAACGATTACTGCATATATATTATTAGGACAAGTTGCCTAGTTTAAGATTAAAGAACTTAAGGGACTTTAGACTTAAAACAAATTTTTATTTTATACCGGTTTTGTTTTTTTGAAGAATTTCGAAAATAACGGTATTTTATTATGAATTAATTTTTATCTTCCTCTTCTTTTGGCAACAGTTTAATAACTACAATACTTTTTAATATATCCGTCACTGTTTAAGTGTGTTATAAAGTTTTCCGTTATGAAGTACCGTTAAAGTTTTTCAATTTTAAATATGCCAATCACGATCTCCACAGATGTTCACTATATTTGAACAATATAATTCGTAGGAAAAATTTGGAATAGGTTAGGCATGACTGCTAAATGAAAACCAAGCCTCTTATTGGCTCTTATTTGACTTTTTAAAAATTCTTATATATTTATTAATAATTATTTCTTCATTTAAAACTTTTATCTTATAAACTTGTTTAAATTTCGTAAAATATTAAAAAATCAATTAGTTAATTAAGTTTTATATTAAATACATTCTACTGTAAATATAAAACTTATTTATTTTAAATTAAGTTATATTATATGAAATTACTTAGTTAATGTTAATAAATGTCAATATATTTAAGTTAATTGTCACCTATTGCATGTAAGTATTACCTAGTACAACATAAATATTTTGATTTTATGTGTTAAATTACATACTTTTTTTTTGTATATATATATATATTTAATATATCCCAATCGGTTCAAGGTCAATCAAGTTTATGAACCTAACATTATAATTATTTTTTAAATTTTTAGTTGACAAACTTCCAAGGTTAAAATGGGTAATTTTTTAGAGTCAATAATATATCATTAATTTAAAATTCCACATAAGTGATTGGATTTGTTTAGTTTTGAACTAAATAATAAAACATTATAAATTTTAGCACATTTTAAATAATCCTTTATTTTAATTTTATTTTATTTATGTATAGTCCCTTACCATATTTACCACATAAAATGTGATATATGAGTGAATCTGCCTTTCCTTTTTGGTGTGATGGTTAAATTTATTTTATATTATGATATAAACTATAAGATATTAATTATAAATTATATTTTTTTTTTAGATTTATGATCTGAACAGGGTTTGAACCCGGGACATATCGATTGTAAAGTCGTCTCTTCAACCACTTAGCTATCGGTCAGATTTAAATTAATATAATTTTCACAAAGCTGAAGATTTTCAAATAATTTATATATGCAGGGTGGGCCAAAAGTCACCTTTCGATTTAAAAATTTTTTTTTTAGATGATTTGACATTGTGATTAGATATTTGATTTTCTTAGACATAGATTTTATTAATCTAAGCTTGATACACCAACATGCAAAATTACAACAACTAGCAAAGGACCAAAGTATTATTTCCCAATAGCCATTTAATTTTACTGACTTTTCTTTACAAAATTGCTGAACAATTTAATTATGAATAATGAAGAATATTTCCATCTTAATAAATGTGAATAAACTCCAGAGTTGCAGCGACAATTACACTCGTCCAAATGATGTGTGATCGCTGCAGCATGATGTGGGGTACTGGGTCGCATACATCTTTATGAATTCAGTTTAAAATGTTGTGTAAGTAAATGGGGACAGATATGGTGCTATATGATTAAAAATTTCGTACACCCTATAGCTTCCTACAATTGGTTCCAACAGTATGGAGCAACAGTACATACGACCCGTGCCAAAATTACTCTTCTAAGTGAAATTTTTGATGACCAAATTATGTCAAGAAATTCAGAAGAATAAATATTAAAACTTTTGAATGCTTCAAACTAACATTTTGAAAATGTTTATAAACAAACCACCAACGAATCCTCTACAATTGATTGTGAGGCTTTAAGAGAATTTATTGAAAAAATTCCGAAATGGCCTGCCGCACCTAAAACAACAAATTATTGAGACCAAATGATTTTTTCTCTAGAAAATATACTCTGGAGTAAGCGTATACCCTACTTTAATAATCAACTCTCAAACTCTTATTTTCGAAATACCTAAATTCTGTATTTCTAGTTTTCAGAATTTTGTAATATTCGTGATTTTCTAATAGAGGCCTCGGTAGTGTAATGGATGGCTTTCTGGAAACGAATATTATATTGTCAGGCAATTTGGTTCTTCAACTGTTAAAAATTTAAGCACGTATTTAACTAAGGGAAGAGATCCCCTGAAATAATGTAATACTAACTACTAACTAATAGAAAATAATTTAAATTTAAAATCTAATAAGACAAGAAACGCCTAAAAATATACAAATATATAAATTATCTTGATTCAAATATTTCCTTCATTATAAAATTTCACATACGGAAATGTTTTAACAAATTTTTCCTTCATTATTTTAACAACTTTGATAATCTAGAGGAAAAATTTAACACTGAATAATCTTAAAAAATATTTAACTAAATCGTTTTTTCTTTTACCTATATAATTTAAATTTTTATTTCATGTATATTTAGTAATATATTCAAATAATAAATTAAAAAAAAATCGTCCATTTTGTTAATTAGAAAAAAACACGAAACAAATTACAGGATTCATAAATAATACATAAAGGTAAAAAATAAAATATTTAAAATTTTATTCAGACACGATAAACGTATTTTGGGCTTCCGATTGCCTTATTTGTAAGTTTATAAATTAACTAAACATTTTGTTGGTTCCTCCAACATTTGGATTGATATGAGAAGATATGATTTGGAGGAACCAACAAAATGTTTAGTTACTTTATATTGGATTGAATGACTATCCATTGATAAGAGAAGTTAAAGACATTCTCAAACTTTATTCTTACATTAATAGACTTAAATTTTGAGATGATATGAGTCATTATAATTCCAAAACTATTTAGAATTACATTAAAACCGATTTTGTGCGCCATCTATTATTTCAATTAAGAACTGAAAATTATTAAAATAAAAATATTCCGTTATTGATTATTTACAATATTACTTCTACTTCATGTTATCCGACCCGGACTGACTTAAAACCTTTCCACTAAAAAAGTAGAAACTTAATCACTTCCTTTGATAACACAGTAGCAATGGGTATTCTGTATACCCATCATTCACTCAAATAAATTTTATAAAAAATAAACAAAGCCTTTGAACACAGTTAAAATTAATAGTTTTACATTTTCTTATCATAAATCTGATTTTATACTTTCAAAAAATTAATTTAAAAAATATAAACAAACTAATTATGGAGATAATATCATTTATATTCTCTTAAGAAACTAAAATTTAATTAATATGGTACTGATTCTAAATCCTGTGATTCTGACTCATTTCAAACCAAAAAATACCAAATAAATAATTGCGAGAAATTAAAATAACCTCATGTAAACAAATTAAAACACTATCACAATCACACTACCACACTATCACTTATTATGTCACAATAAAATTTTTTAAAATAATGAATGGAAATTTTGACACGGACTCCCTTAAGGATATAATTGGTGGAAAATAAAATAATTCTCATAAGAGAACTGATATTTCACTCAAATCAAAAGATTCACTCATTTTTCGTAATCATATCATATTATACTGTATAAATTAACATACTTTTAGGCTACTTTTTTCTGTCTCTTTTTATTTAAAATACTTGTTAGTACCTAACCTATGTGTGTTTCAAATTCTATTTATGAATTTTTTATTTTTTTTTATTATATTTCTTCGTGTATCCTTCTAAAAGTATTTATGTACAGTTACTTAATTTTTTTTATTTTTTTTTTTCAGAATGTCTGCACGTGATGTTCTTATTTTTCAATATAATTATTTTTGTTGTTTTAAAACTTTTTTTTGAATTTATTTGACGTTTACCACAATATTTTCTCCTCAATAACAAAAAAATAATAATAAAAAAAATATTAACAGTTATTTTGTTGAAATATTATGTCATCATTCGTTGATTACACTAATATTTTATTTTAATACAAAGTTGTCATAGAGAATAGATATAATAGAATATGTACTTATATAGAATATAATTGAAGCCATATATTATAATAAATAAATAATTAAAATAACGGAACTTTAATTCTTTATTTACAAGTTATTATTTTTTAAATTTATTTCTAACATTGAATAATATTTATTGCATTGTTTATTTAAAAAAAAAAAAAGATTTTAATTATTGGGTGTGTGTACGCGAATTTACATTTTAAAATAGTTAACTTGATTGTAAGGTTTTGATTAGATAACGGTAAATCCATTGCGGAATTATTTTGAATTTTATTCAGTAAAATTCAAAATAAAAAAAAAAAATTGAAATAAATTTAATTGAAGAAAGTAAAGAAAATAAAAAAAACAATTTTTAAAATTGCGTATTATTTATTTGTTTTTATTCGTAATTTATTTTAATTTATTTTTGCATTTTTCATTGATTTATTACTTTCAGATTAATTTTGAATTTTTACTTATAATTATGTAATGAAAGAGTTTGAAAAATATATTTACTATAATGATTCGGATTCAGTTACGAATAATGAAAAATATCAAAAAGTGTTCAATATAAATTCAAATTAATAATTGAGGTCTATATCGCCAGTGTCAACTATCACAAATGTGATAACTGATTAAATTGATCAAAAACCATATAATTGTCACTATTCACAATAGTAAAATTTATTTATTATATTTTATTGAAATTTAAATTAGAAGCTACTGATAAATTTTATGAAAAAATTTTACTATTGTGAATGGTGATAATTTGAAGTTTGTGAAATTGTTCTGGTTTTTAGCAATATTTTGAAAAATGCTTTCAGTGGGGCTATATTAGGGTGCGTTTATGTCGGAGCTGCGATAAGTGATAAGAGCGTCGATAAGAGCATAGCGAAGAAAACTACATACATAATTTAAATAGAGGTGTTTATGTTGGACCATCGCTTTGATCATCGATAATCGATAAGAGCATAGAAAAACTGCTTTTTTGGGATTGTTGTATATTAAATAAGACCCCAAATAAAAAATCCAATAAATAAACAATTATAAAAATGCTTTATTATTATAATTTAATTCTTAAAAACGTTTTATTTTTATTTTCTTTTTCTTTTTTTTTAAATTTTACCAGATTAATCTAAAACAACCATATATAATATTTTTTTTATTCTACATTGCTTTTATCGAAGCTCCAATATAAACACTGCATAAGAGCATTGCTTTTTCTATGCCCTTATCGATGCTCTCATCGACGCTCTTATCACTTATCGTAGCTCCAACATAAACGCACCCTTATTCATCAGAGGAAGAAGAGCAACTTAATATGCAGAGAATATGTCAAAGTTTAAGAGATAATTCTAATCCGATGGAGTTAAATAATGAAATTCCAAAAATTTTTAGAAATTTAAGGAAATTCGTTATCTAAACAAAAAACGGAATTCAATTAAATAAAATTTAAGACATTCAAAGTACTTTGTTTCAAAAAATTAATTATTCATCATATTTAAATAAACTGCTCATAAAATAAACAGATAAATATCACATATTTGAAAATTCGCAATATCAAATTATCTCATGACATTTGATTAAATTCACAATAGATACGAAATTTTTCATGCATTTGACGTGTCAGATGAGATTAATAAAAATTTTTGAAAATAATCACAAATTGTTTAATATGACTTGTGCCAACTGACACACACGATAGGCCTGAATATCTGATTTAGTAAGGCTTAATAGTTTTTTAAATATAATAAATTAAAACCATATAATCAGAATAATATGATATTTTACTGTCGGTTTACTGTATTTTACTTTGACATATTAATTTTATTTTAAGTTTTTATTTTTAAGTGGCGCTAGAATATAAAATTGTCTTTCTTTTATTTCCAAAGTAAATAAGTTTGTTGAATTGAATGTATGTACTTGTAGTTAAAGAAACTCTAAAAAATTCAAGTAGTTGTACAATTACCAGTACAATTTGGTAATTTTCAGGAAAACATTTTAGCATTTTAGCAGTTTGATAATTCTTAAAGAATAATTTGATTGTTATTTTAATTACTTTTTAATTTTACTGATTCTATATACTTATTGATTCATCACAGTTACAGTTACTTAAGTACTCAAACTTAAGTTTTAAAAATGTACTGAATTATCTACATAAAAGAATCTTAGCAAATTTGATTTGATCTTTATTTTGTTTTTTTAAATTTAAAATTATTTAAATTTACACAATTAAATTAATTAATTACAAATGATTAAACAAATATTACTAGCTTAAATATTATAAGAGCATATGTATTTGTAATTATTTTTATATCAAATAAAATTACAATTAAAAAAAAATTAAAACATACCGTACAATTCCTTTAATTACTTTTAACATTGAACAATGTTTTAAGTACATTAAAAATGTTATAAATTTTTTAATTTTTGTCATTTGATTTTTTTTTAATCAGTTGAATTAAGTTAGACATTGTTGTTTATAATTTAATTCATTTAATTGTTAAGTGGACTCTTCACAAAAAAAAGTGCTTAATACTTTTTTTTTAAGTGCTATAAAAAACTTTTAATTTTAATATAAAACTTTTAATAATTTATTAAATTTTTAAATATTTAAAAAAATAAATTAAAAAGAATACTAAAAATTGATAAGATAAAACTAATATAGATATTTAAAAAATTGAATAAAATTTGGAAAATAAAAATAAAATAAAAAATAATATATTACCTTCTACAATGAAAATTAGTATTATAAAATGAATTATCTATACTTAGTACTTATTTACAAGTGTATGTAAATTATTTAAAAAAAAAATATAGAATATAAAAAATTTTGAAACAAAAGCAATTTTGTAACCAACATCAACCAAACAATTACCTTATGGACACAACAAAATAAAATATTCACATATGGGATATCCTTCAGTGATTTTTCCGTTGAAATAAAGGCTTATTAATTTTTTAAAATTAATTGAATGACGTGACCGTTTCCACATATGTTTTTATTTTATAAAATTAAATAAACATTTAACATAATGTTTTAAAAAAAATTAATTATTTTTATATTAATAAATAATTATTTTGATAATTTGGAGTGAAATAGTATTAAGGCGAACATATAAATTACAAATATAAACGAGGAAGATTATAGTTGTCCTTGTCAACTTTTAGATACCCGTGCATTCCCACAATGATGTATGAAAGAAATTAAAATCTTCAATATAAAAAATAACAAATTTTATATGATATAATTGCCTACTATTTACGTGTTGATTAAAAGGCCGATGTTCGAACCAACACTTTTTGATTGAAACGCCGACGTCCTAACAACTGAGCCATTGAATTTTTATTAAAAATATTTCTTTTTTGAAAATTTTTAGTATAAAATAACTATGGTTACAATTGTATTGTTTTGAAAAACTTTTTTTGAATTTTGTTATTAACTTATAGATTAAGAATTTCTCATGTAAAACATGTTTTCATTTAATTACGAAGAGAATTAATAAAAAAACAAAGATGAATTTATAAAATTGAGATACGATCCGACCTGGATTCGAACCGAGATGTATTGATTAAAAGTTCAATGAAAGTCAAATGATTAACCATTTAACTACATTTTGTTTTTTTTTCTATTAAGTTCCGTTTTACTTAGTGGCACATTTTCAAAAAATTTTGTAAAAATGTGCCTATATAGCTTCACTCTGTCCGTCCGTCCGTCCGTATGTTTACAAGAACTTTAAAACCGTTTGAAATAGAGTAAAGAAATTTTAACCATGGGTAGTTATTGCAAAAAAATATAATTTCGTTGAAGAATTCGAAAATGAAAGAAAAGAAAAACGGTATAAGAGAGTTGCTTTTATAGGCTTTACAAAAATCCGTCGATAAAATGTATAAGGTTGCCATACGGTACTAAAATTTAGCATTATATAAAACTCAATTTTTGCAAAATTTTTGGTCCCACATATCTCTTAAATTGTTTAAGATAGGGTCTTGACATTTTGGGAGAAGTTAGATCCTCAAAAATTAGTAGGAGTCGGTTAACAAAATTGTTTTGTCAAGCCCCCTGTTTAGAAGCTATAAGGGCTCGAAAATTGAAATTTTACTATTTTTTTGCACCTGTAACTTGAATACCTGTCCAATTTTTTTTTTTATTAATATACAAAATTTAAAGGTCCAACATTATATTTTAACATATGTTAAAGGATTTTCTTAAATTTAAAAGCAGTTCCTTAAATTGAAGAAAGTGTCTCTCAGTTTTACCCATTTTTGCTTAGATAGTATAATTCTAAGTAAAATTCCAAATTTTTGTGGAATTCACAATTTAATTACTAGAACCTATAAAAATGGAAGGGGGAAGGGGGCTAGATGAAGTTAGGTCCTTGAGAAATTTGGCAACCTTCCCCATTAAAGAGCTATTAAAACTTTAAAATAAAAAAATTCCTGTTAGCAGTAAATCTTAAAAGTAAGCAGTAACCAGTGTATATATTTCCAAAATTAAACTCAGTATGTAATACAATATAAATTTGAAAATGTGCCTTTTTCAGAACCCTTAGTTTTTTTTCATCACTTGTTAGTTTTGAAGATATTAATATCTGTTCAAAAAATTTGTATGGCAGCTCCGCGAAGCCTTTGTTCGATTTTTACTAAA
Source organism: Dolichopus griseipennis (assembly GCA_963082915.1). Lineage (NCBI taxonomy): Eukaryota > Metazoa > Arthropoda > Insecta > Diptera > Dolichopodidae > Dolichopus > Dolichopus griseipennis. The sequence continues at coordinate 79,888 of CAUJBZ010000346.1, read as the reverse complement.
AACAATAGAGAGCCTACAAATTGTCTAAAAATTACTTTGTGTAAGTTCCGAAACTCTAGCCCTGGTTATCGGGCTGAAATACGGACGGACACATAGCTAGATCGATTTACTTTTCGATGATGATCCAAAACGTACCTTTGACTTTATATCTGGCTCGTCTAGATCGATGCGTTAAAAACGATGGAGTAATTTTAATATACCTGTGTTATTATTTGTATGCACGGGTATAAACAAAATGCATAAAATAATATACAGTAATAGTTATTAAAATAGAACACGGTTTTTTTTGTATTTTTTATTTACTATTTTATGAATTTCTGGGTATATATACTGCGTATTAGTTTTGGACGTTTTGATTAAAAGTTTCTTTCGTAGACTCATAGGAACTAGGCTTAATTCGGACTTTTTCCAATTGTTCTAATATAGAGTTTTTTTAGTAAAAACTAACAAATTTCTACAACAGATTTAAAACGTACAATTCAGTTCTAAGAATAGTTTGTCCCGCAAGAACGGAGAGAATAGATATATACTCAAGTGTATGAATCGATTTAGAGTAAAAAAGTGAGTCGATCTAGGTATCTATCTCCGTCCTTTTGTCTGTCTGTCCATCTATAAATCAAAATACCTCAAAAATTAAAAGATCTGGGATTCCGAATTTTTTACAAATCATAATTCATAAGCTAGAGCCATTCCTGCAATTAAAATTGAATCAGTTTACATACTCAACAAAGTTAGAGTAGCTGCCATACAAAATTTTTCTTTTTATGAAAGTCTAACTTTTGCTTTTATAAGACGGAGTTTTGCCACAAGTATTTCAGCTTTATGACCAACATTTCTGAAAAAGTTTAGTTTGTCTAGTGGCGTATATTTTAATAGCTTTCTAAATAAGTTGTTTAGCCATAACTTTGACAACCATTTTGCGCTTTAAATAGAGTCATTTAAAAATAAATTTAGAATATAAGTAAACGATCTTTTAAAACAATAAAAATTTCTTATTCTATCTTTATGATCACAACTGTATATTATTATTTGAATTTAACCGATATCTATAAATTAATAACTCACTCTTTTTAATTTCCAAATTATTTGTTGTAAAAAATATTTCAACAAGTATTTACTTGTTCTATTGATTGAATGATAACAGTATAAGTAATATTTTTTTAGATAATCATCATAATTTTATCATTTTAATTATAAATTCTATTAATATTTGTTTTTGTTTAACTATTTGTAAAATGATATGATATTAATAAATATTAATTTTTTTTTAAAATAAATTTACACAATTCGCCTGCAAGTATGCAAATAATAATAAAAAAGAGAGGAAGTGAAGATTCGATATGTGCACAAATCATTTTTTTTAAGAGATTTAATTACTGGAAAATATAATAATAGTATACATATAATTAAACAAGTGATGAAAAAACCAAGGGTTTTTAAAAAAGCACATTTTCAAAATTATATGGTGTTTCATACTATGTTCAATTTCGGCAATATTTATACAGGTCATTTGGTTACTGATTTCTAAAAATGTGAAATTTTTAAGTTCGCATAGCCTTCCAATGTGCCAGGTTCCGACCTCCACCTGCAAACATTTTGGGAGGTTTTGGGAATTAAATTGTGACTTCCTTTAAAATTTGGAATTTTTCTTAAAATTTTCTTTTCAAAGCACTCGTGACTAGAAGATAGTTTCTTCAATTTTAAGAACCCCCTTTGAATCTATGGAAAACCTTTAAATATAATGTTATCTTAAATCTATCTTTTACCGTTCACCGATTGCAAATATACCTAATAGAGCTCTTGTTATAGTAATTTAAATATAGGGTTTTTCCGACTTTAAGGGGTTGCAGGAAAAAGTTCTTCCATGAATTATTACTTTTGCAATACATCTACCCGTAGTTAAAATGTCTTTTCTCTATTTCGAAGGGTGTAAAAGTTTTTGTAAACATACGGACGAACAGACGGACGGATGGACAGACAGATTGAGACTAATTAGCACATTTTTTTAAAATTTTTTGAAAATGTGGGAAAAAATATAATAATTAATAGAATTTGTATAATATAATAATAGTATCCTAACATATTATAATGATATCAGTAACAGATGGTTTTAAAATATTGCATTATCATTCATGCTATTTCATATTAAAATAATTAATAAATAAATAAAATAGATTTTCCGGAAAATTTTAAATCTATGCTAGTCTATTAAATTCTACTAGAAATTATTTAAAAATAATTTTTGAAAAAAACATTTATAATGCAACAAAAAATGCAGTGGTAATTTTCAAGTATGTCAAGTTATTATAAATTTTACTCTTAGAATGTAAATTGTATGGATATGTCCGTTTACTCGTATATCACTTTTTAGTACATTTTAAAAAGATTTTGTAAAAATGTGCCTATAAAGTTTCACTCTGTACGTTCATCCGTCTGTCCGTCATCACATTTTTTCGTTCATCCGTATGTTAACATAAACTTTTACACCGTTGTAAATAGAGAGATAAAATTTTCACTACGGGTAGACATTGCTAAAAAAATTATTTCACGGGAGAACCTTTTTCTGTCGCCCCCACCAGTTACGTAGCTACAGTTCTCCAAAGTCAGAAAAAGCTTCAAATTTAATTTGTTATAACAGTAGTTCTATTAGAATTATTTTCAATCTGAAATGATAAAAACAGCTGCTTTAATTAGTTTTATAAATTTCTGGAATGCAGGGTTGCCATATGGTACTAAAATTTATCATTATGTAAAACTCAATTTTTGTAAAATTTTGTCTGTTAGATCCTCGAGAATCACGATAGGTTTGCTTAGTGAAAGCTTCGGAACCTTCCCTATTGAAGGGCTATTAGGATTTAAGAAATTCCCATTTTAATAATTCAGTAACTTAGTCCCCAGTATATTTCTAAAATTAAACTCAATATGAAAGACTATATAATTTTTAAAATGTGCTTTTTTAAAAACGCTTGGTTTTTTTCATCACTTGTTTATACAATTATTTCGGTCAGTAAATTACATATAAAATAACTAAAGAATTACAATGAAGAAAATCAAATTTAATGGTTGTAAAAAATTGGATCACTTTAAATATTTACATATGTATAAAAAAAACTGCAGAATTTTATTTACATTTTCGTTTAATTTTGACAAAATTTTCCAGAATTTTACATTTGTAATGAAACTATTTTTAACCAAAGACTGCTTATATTTAAAAATCGAAGCCTTGAAATTTAGTAATTTGGTTTTTTTTTTATTTAAATACAATCAATTTGCTAAAAAGTGATCATTTAAAGTTAAAAAAACTTTTGGAACTATTTTAAATGTCTTATGATTTAAATGTTTGAAGACTTTTTTTTAAAATTTGTATTTTAATATAATACTCATATAATATAAATTATTACATTTTCGCACTTTTTAAACAGATTTTGTAAAAATTTGCCTATGTATTTTCTTTCTGCCTGTCCGTCTATCTTTCTGTTTATAGGTTTACAAGACTTTTACTCCGTTTGAAATAGAGAGACGAAAATTTAACTCTGGGTAGATATTTAAAAAAATATAATTTCATGGAAGAACTTTTTTCTGTAGCTCACGCCGTTGAGGTGTTGAAGCCCCCCAAAGATATTAAAAGCTATATATTGAAATTATTATAATAAGAGTTCTATTTGGTTTATTTTCAATCTGAAAACGGTAAAAGACATCTGCTTCCATAAGCTTTATAATACAGTACCAAAAATAACTGTTATGCGCAACTCAATTATTTTGGCCTCTCATACCTTCTGAATGGCTCAAGTTAGAAACTTGAAATTTTTGAAGATGTTAGATCATGACAATTAAGAAGAAGTCGTTTAAGTTTGGCTATTTTCAAGCTCCTGAAGCTTCCAATTTTTTTCAGTAATATACAAAATTTAAATCTGCAATACTGTTTTTCAACATATGTATAAGGTTTTTCTTCAATTTAAAAGGGGTTCTTGATATTGAAGAAAGTATCTCTTGGTCTTAATCATTTTTACTTTGATAATAAAGTTCTAACAAAAATTCTAAATTTTAGGGAAGTCACAATTCAATCCCTAAAACCACAAAAAAGACGAGAAGAAGTGGAATTAGATCTTTCAAGAATCACCATAAGTTTGCTTAGCAAAAATTTTTATTTTTATAAATCAGTAACTTAATCACCAGTGCATATATTCCCGATTTTTAACTCAGTATGAAATACTCTATAATTTTGAAAATTTACTTTTTTAAAAACCCTTATTTTTTTTCATCATTTGTTTTATTATAATTTTTCGACTTTCCCTTATAATTTTTTATTATTCATCAGCAGTTACGTTTTGTATTGAAGAACTACAGCCATTATAATATTTGGATGAAATAAATTGAATCTGGTAAACTTAAAATTAATTTTGAAACTGTTTACTCTAAAAAGTTCTAAACGTCAATTATTTGAATTTTTATGAACAGTTTATTTGAAATTAAAAAATTGTTTTATTTAAAGAACGGACGGACATACATAGCTTAATCGATTTATTTTTCGATTCTGATCCGATCCATACACTAGAGTCTATATCTACCCCTCCTCCTTCTCTGCGTCACAAACGTAATGGCAAATTTATTATACCCTTTGACTATATAGTCATACGGGTATAATGATCGAATTATGTGCTTATGATAATTAATCTTTTTAAATAATCACAGCTAATGACTATACTGTGATTATTTTATAAATGTCAAATTATGTTTAAATTTTTGGCATACCAAAAATCATACAAAAAGTCACAATTGCGAATTTATGTCTGTGCTGAGTAATAATTACGTTAAGATAATTTCTGAAATAGGGCTGGATTAAAATATAAAATTGTTAGACACTTCTTTATGTAGTTTATTTAATAAATTATTCAAATTTATTGGTATCGTCGATTTTTAAGTATTTAATTACATTTATATAATAACACTCCAAAACAAAACATTTTTCAAATCAAAATCAATCTTTTATAACCTTTTATAGTTCAAATACAATCTTTAGCAAATCAAATTCAACCCTTTATAAAAGCAGACCTACGCAAAAATTATTTTTTTATAATTTCAAATAAAATTGTCATCATAGAAGAAAGCTGCTCACTTAGACTATAAAATATCCTATTAATACTTTTTAATTAAATAAATTAATTTTTGCTTATGTTTTTATAAAAAGTTGAATTTGATTTGCAAAAGGTTGAATTTGAATTACAAAAAGTTGGATTTGAATTACAAAAGATAGGCTTTGATTTGGAAAAGGTTGGTTTTAGATTGCAAAACTTGTATATATATATACTTCAATTTAATAATATTAAATATTATGTACTATATGATTATTTATTCATTACTTATTATTATCTTTTATTACTTTTAATATATTAAATAACTTTCAAATAAAAAGTTCAAACAAATTTACAAATATAAATAAACATACTGAGGTTTATAATAAAACTGTTTGAACTTCACAAAAAAACAAAAAACGTATTTTTGGAATGTCCTTGTTCAAAATAATAAATAAGAAAATTTTTTTTCTAATATTTTATAAATTTTTATTATTATTTTCGAAGAAATTTTTTTCGGAGCCTTGCAGAAAATTCTTTGAAAAAACTGAAAAAGTTGACTTATTCCAAAAGTGTTCATGTGACTATTTTTTGCATTTCTATTAAAAAATGGAGTATTGATTTCAACTAAAAAAAAAAATCATAATAAAAAAAAAAATTTTTAATTTGTTTTTGTTTTTGTTTTTTTTCCACCTTCCTTGGAAAACCGACAGATTTTCAATATCGAAGCATGAACTCTATAAAATAATAGCAAACATATATATTGTATAAAAGAAAGACAGGTCATGGTTATGAAAATTTTTACAAAAAATTGAAAAAAAAAACTAGAAGAAAATCAATGCCCTTGAATTTTTTATTTTATTTTTCATTTTTTTGTGTGTAAAATTATTACGAAAAACACCTTCAAATCAATAAATTCCAATGAGGTTTTTTTTTGAAGAATTTTCTAATTCAGCGTTTTCTTTTCACAGTTATTTTGATTATTCAATTCTTTGCCTCCAAAAATACCGGAAAAGAAAATTTTTTTTTTAATGAAAATTTCGTGTTACGTATTACAAAAAAAAAAAAAAAATAAAATAAAAATATGTTTTTCCGATGACATGAACTTAAAAAATTGATAAAATCTAATATATTAAGTAATTTAAGGTAATAATAATTATTCTAACATATTATTTCAATTATTTTTTTTAGTTTTTTTCATTATTATTTTAATTATATAATATATGTATATTATTATATGAAATATATATACATGTTGATGAGAGTGTGTAATTCTATAGAATTAAGTAAATTCAATTAGAATATAATAAAAAGAAAAGTATTTTACGTACATGTAATAAATTATAAGTGATTTTCCTTTTTTAAAACTATTTTCATGAAAAACTTTGAAAATTTTCAATTTTTCTTAAAATTTTTACGAACTCCTACCACGTCATACACTGTAATAAATGACTGAGTCAGTCTTTCCTTTAAAGGTGTGACTGGTATATTGTGAATCATATGTGTATTAAATGAAATAAACTATTACGGTAAAAATATTTTTTTTTAAAAATAAAATAGCCCAAATGCCTTCCAGATAAAGGGTTTCACACTACCACTTAGTATTCATACTGAGCTGGTATTAAAGATTATAACAATAATAATAATAATAATTATAATTTTTTTCTTTTAATTAGATATGATCTAACTAGGAATCTGAGAACACTTCCATTTTAAATTTCCGCCGACGTCCTAACTCCTAACCACTACTCCATTGGTCAGATTTTTTACTTATAAATTTTCCAAAATTTTTTTTTTGATTTTATTTAAATATATTTATTTTATATTTAATTTGCATTATCATTTATCACATTAATATATTTATTTAACTCCAAATTATACCCTCTTTGATTATTATAAATTTTATTTATTTATTTATGAATAGTTCCCTACCAAATATAATGTATAAGTGAGTGATTCAGGACTTCTTTTTCAGGTTTGGCAGGTAAAAAATTTTTTATATTAAGAAGTAAACTATTATGTCATTAATTAAAATTCTAAGACATGATCCGAACAGCGTTTGAACTCGAGATCCTTCGTTTAAAAGGCGACGTCGTAACGGATCGGATATTTTATAAATTAAATTTTCAAATAATTATTAGCTTAATTTTAAAACTAATTTTATTCGAAATATTAATAATATTTTATTTTGTTGAGTTTTATTAAAAAAACACAATAACCTTAAAGTAATTTTTATACTTACTTAAGTGCAACTAAAATAAAAACCTTATAATTAAAAGTAATTAAAAATTATTTTTACATACTTATAATAAACATTTGTCTGTGTGTGTGTGTTTGCATACAAAGTAAGAAGATTATTTGCAACAAAATCTGTTTTTAAATACAAATACACAAAAATTTTTTTTAATTTTTTTTTTTTTTAACTAGAAATAAATGAATTAAAAAAAAATAAATTAGTATTATAAAATAAAGTAAAATAATCCATTGACTAAAAATAAAAAATTAAATAAAAGAATAAATAAAAAAAAAAAAATCCACTCACTTAGCTTTTGTTATAATTCTCTGCTGAACTACAGCAACCGAGTCAATACAATTACCCAGTTTGAGTTATTTACAAATTAAAATTAAACCACCTTTTGAATTTTTATCCAACTAACAACAACAATTTTTTTACTAATTTTTTTTTTGGTTTATTTTATTGTATTTTATATTCTATTTTATTTTATATTCACTTTATTTTTTTTTTTTTTATAATTTTGTATCTTTTTTTTAAATTTACAGTTTTTTTTTTATTTTGCAATTTTGTATTTTTTTTTTTTTGTTTTTTTTTTAATTAATTCATTAATCAATAGTTTTTTTTTTTTTTATTGATATATTGTTTATTTTGTTGTTGTTTTTTTTTTTTTTTTTAATTTTTCATTTATTTATTTTTTTCTTTTAGAATTTGACATTCTAACGGTATTTCCTATAAAACGATTTATCATTTAAAACGGTATTTCCTATATACAAAGCAAAATGACTTAAAAAAATTTTATATAACAGTAAAAAACAAAAAAAAAAAAAAACTAAACAAATGTACAGTAAATAAATATAAAATAAATGAGAATTATAAAAGTTAATTCAAAATAATTTATTACTAATGATATACAAATAAACAAAATAAACAAATTAATAAAAAAACAAAAGTTATATAAAAACAAAATACAATCATACAATCAATCAACAAAATATATTACAAAAATATTAACAATTTAAAAAGTTATTAAGATTCAATAAAAATCGATTAATAAACCAGTATATTTTAATATTAAATCTACAATATATGAAAATATTATTTAATATACTCTTAACTGTATATCGTATAAACATACATATATATGTATAATATAATTAAAATTATTATAATATATTTAATTTAAAACAAAGAAATTAAATAAACAAACACTATAATATTAACCCCTTTCTTTTAATCGTATATTATTTTAAACATTAAATTAACCAGTTATTTCACTGTTTACCGTTAAAATATGTTATTTTTTTTTAAACACAGTTATTTAAGAAGAAAAATAAAAATAAAAAATAAATTTTTTTGCAAATAAATAAACGACCGTTACCGTATAGTATTTCGTAAATGAAAGATTGGTTAGTGTTAAACCTGTAAAATATACTGGGTTAAATTGATTTTTTATTTTTACTATTATAATATCGTATATCGTTTATATGAACTACTATTTTTTTTTTTTGAAAAATTAAACCGTTCTAATACGTTGCTAATTCTATTCTGACTGAATATGGCAATATATTATATATATTTTTAGGTCGTAAGTTTTTCCACACATTTTCTTTTATTCCCCAAAAAAAAAAAGAAAAAAAAAAAAAAAAAAATAAAAAAAAATTTTTTTAAAAACAAAAACAAATCACTTCAGTTTCGTATTTTTATACCCTACACCTATAGAATAGGTAAAGGGGTATATTAACTTTGGTATGGTGTTTGTAACCACCTAAAGGAAGCGAGCTAGATATGAAAAAGTATATATATTTGTGATCAGCGTGACCGCCTTAGTCGATATAGCCATGTCCGTCCGTCCGTCCGTCCGTCCGTCCGTCCGTCCGTCCGTAGGCACGATAACTCAAAAAATAATGGAGCTATCTTGATGAAATTTTAACTGTAGGTTACTAGGACTGAAAGTACGGCGGGGATTGCATATGGGCGAAATCGGCCCATGGGTTCGGATTCTGGACCTTTTTATCGATCGAAGGGCTAACGAACATATATAAGAAATCACGATAACTCAACAACTAATGACGCTTTCTTCATCAAATTGGTGCTGTAGGTAACTAGTAATGAAACTACTTCGGGGATTCCGTAAGGTCGGGATTGGACCATGCGTTCGGAACCTAGAACTTTTTGATCGAATTTAGGCCAAACGAGCATAATTCCGAAACCAATGAAGATAGAACCTCCAAATTTGGGATCAGGGTGTCCCCTCCTATCTCCTAAGTGTCTTGAGAATTTGGGTCCCATTGGACTACTGGGTCGGGGACCAGCCACACATTTCCGAAGACCTTAAAACATATCTTTAAAATTAATAAAGATAACAACTTGAAAAAATGTAGAAGCTTCCAATTTGCCACAAGGGTGTTCTTTACTATCTCTTGCGTGTTCCCTTAATTTGGGATCAATTGGAGTGGTGGTTCAGTACCCCTCTCAGACCTCCCAAGTTTTAAAAGCTTATAATCGAAATTACTAAAAATAGTTACTTAAAATTAAGATAGATCGTTTAAATTGTGTACAAGGATTAACTAGTACTATAAGTAAAGCGCGGGCTGTGTAAGGGCGAAATCAGCCCATGGGTTCGGATTCTGGACCTTTTAGTCGGTGTCAGGGATAACGAACATATATTAAAAATCACGATAACTCAACAACTAATGAGGCTATCTTCATGAAATTTGTGCTGTAGGTTATTGGTAATGAAACTACGGCGGTGATTACGTACGGTGAGGATTGGACAATGGGTTCGGAACTGAGAACTTTTTTATCGAATTTAGGCCAAACTAGCGTAATTCCGAAACCAATGAAGATATAACCTCCAAATTTGGTATCAGGGTCTCCCTTCCTATTGCATAAGTGTCTTTGAAATTTGGACCCCATTGGACTAGTGGGTCGGGGACCAGGCACTCAGTTCCGAGGACCTTAAAGCATATTTTCGAAATTAATAAAAATAGTAACTTGAAACAAATGTAGAAGCTTCAAATTTGGCCCAGGGTCTTCTTTACTATTTCTTCTATGCCCCCCTAATTTGGGATCATTTGGAGTGGTGGTTTAGGACCTCTCTTAGACCCCCAAATGTGTAAAAGCTTATCATCGAAATTAATAAAACTAGTAACTTAAAATTAAGATAGAACGTTCCAATTGTATACAAGGGTTAACTAGTATTGAAAGTATGACGGGACTGCATATGGGCGAAATCGTACCATGGTTTGGGGTTCTGGAACCCTTGACAAGTTCAAGGACTAACAAACATATATCTTAAAACACCATAACTCAAAAAATAATGCCGGTATTTTGATGAAATTTAAACTCTAGGTTACTAGTAATGAAAGTACCATGGGAATTGGTTCTGGTTGAGTTTAATTTCAAAGCCAAAGAATATATTTCCTATGTCCTATGTGTCTCCGAAATCTAGACTTAATTGTAGTGGTTCAGCTATATTCAAAGGTACTTGCTGCATTTATGTAAAATTTATTTGAATATTTAAATGAATTATATGAAAAGGTCTAAATTTGTAATTGTATTTTAGAAATACATTTATTGCATATTTTGCGTTTGTAAGCTTTTCTATTAGGTATATAAACTAACCACTTAAAATAATTGCAATTTTTAAAAATTTGGATTATTAAATATATTATGCTTTGATTATCTTTTTATCACAAAATTTAATAATTAGAATTTTTTCATTTTGTAATTGAGTTGGAATAAATATATTTTCATTTATTTCAAGTTTGCTTGTTTTTGAATATTTTTAAATAGACAAATTAGTAAGAATTTGTAATATTTTTTAATAGATAATATAATTAGAAAATGTTTTTAGTATTATAAAGTTAATTTGGCTAGCTATGTCTTACGATCAAATTAATAACAGCTTTTATGGTGTTAAAATGACTTATGGATATGTCCTTAAATTTGAACCAAATAGGTGTAGGGTATTTCTAAGTCGGTTGCACCGACTGACTGTTTCTTTACTTGTTTTTAATATAAAAATCCAAAATGACATTGCGAAAATCTGAGTAAATGAAATATAACAGTATTATTATTCTAATTCTTGTAGTATTTTATTTTATAAAGTTTTTCTTTTGTTTTTTTTTTTATTGTTTTTTTTTTTATTATTGTTTTTTTTTGTATTATATATATGTACATATGTTGTAAGTATATATATATAATAAAATAGACAATGGAAATGAAAAATATTTTGGATATTATAGAATTCGTTGGAAGTTTATAATAGTTAACACACATGTTGTGCAATTTAAGTGATTGTTTTTTAAAAATATAGGGTTGGGTACGTAATCAAATAAAAAAAATCGCAAACACAAAATCCCAAATTACAAAATCCCTTATTACAAAATCCTAAAACTTTTTCATCATATTAAAAAATTCCAAATTACAAAATCACAAATTGCGAAACTTTATTCGGGTTGGGTACGAAATGCCAAAAAGGCAATTTCTTTTCCAAAATACCATTTATTACTTCATGAATTCGAAAAAAAAATTCATACTTCCAATAAAAAAATTCCATAAAATAAAATTAAAAAAAAAAATTATTTTTGTGTATACTCAAACAATCCTAAAAAAACTACTCATGCGCATGCATATATTCTGGAAAAAGCGTCTAATTCTCATTTTGTAAGCAACTATAAAATCCCCCTTAACAATTTTTTACATTCATATTTCAACAAATAAAAATTTAAAAATAGCGGGGGTCCTGCTTCCAAACCCCCGCCAAACAAATTATTGAAAACCTGATTTTGAATCAAACACTAAAATTCCTTCTAATTCATAATCTCACGTATACATACATATGTACGTATAAATATTCTGAGATAAAGCATGTAAATCCGAATTTGTAATCAACTCTAAAATCCTTCCTAATTTTGAGTCTCGCATATACATCGCATATATTTTGATCCCACTCTAATATCAATACTAGTTAGTAAATCAAAGCTTGTAGGTTTTTTTACAAAAGTATTTAATTTTGACATTTATTGATAAAAAGTAGTAAATATTTGCAAAATTTTGAAAATCAATTTTGAAAATTTTTAATTTTAGAATTTTTTGTTTGTGATTTTATAATTTTGGGAATTTGAAATTTGAGATTATATGATTTTGGATTTTATAACTTTGGGATTTTTAAAATTTTGGGATTTTGTTACTTTGGGAATTTTGTGGTTTGGGATTAAGATACGTTCCCAAAAAAAATAATAGTAACACTTGTAAAATATAATGTTGTGAATTTTAATTCTTTTGTAATTTAATTAACAGAGTTGTAAAAATTCACTTTCAACTTACAATTTGACTCAAATGTTGAGTGATCTTAAATTTAATCCACATCCATTCAAAAGTCACAGAGTTAAGTAAATGAGTGGTCTTTAAAGAAATATTGAGTGATACATATGTGCTCATTGGTTGAGCGGACTCTCTAAAATGTTGAGTTGACACAAAAAAATTTTGAGTTGAGCTTAATTTGAGTTTTGACTTTTGACATTTAATTCCGCTAATTTACAACCCAGTAAATTTCCTGTGTGAAAATAAGTTTAGTTTAAAACTTAATAATAATTAGTTTAAAATATAATACAGTTTAATTAAGTTTATACTTCACTAAAGTCTATACTAACTATAGATTGATTTTTTCTCAATATTAATTTATATAAATTTATAATTTATAGTTATAGTAGTAGCTGCAGAACTCCCTGGATAGGCACAGAGTGTTTCGAAATTTCAATTTTTTTTTTGCTACGTTATCTAGCAATAATAATTTCCTAAAATAGTATAATTTTTAAGAAGTTGTGTGAATTTTTATAATTTTGTTTGATCGACCTCCCGAAATAGATCAAATCAATTATTATAACCATTCCAACTCACTGTAAAGAAATAACACGTAAGTTCATTTAAAAACGGTCAAAGCTCTTTAAATTTCGAACAAATGCTTGAAAAGGTTTTATGTCACAATAAGTAAACGGATCCAACAAATTTGTTACAATCGTGAGTGCTTTATATCTAGAACAACAAAAGTAGAAAATTTGAAGTCAATTGCTTAAAAATTTACCAAAAAGCCAGTCCAGGGTCCAGGGTCTAGAAATATTTATCTTGAAACGGCTTGAGAGACGACAACCTATTCCAGAAAAACACTCCTACAAAAAATATACTTCTAGAAAACTTAGCATTATGATCTGCGCAAATTTCAAATGCCATCATTTTATGCACTTATAGTAAAGGAGAATAACGTAATTTTTTGATTTCCACTTTCTGTGAAAAAATTATTCTTTCTAAATTTTCATAGTTCGTTTTTTTTTTGTATTTTATTTTTATTATTTTTTTTTTCTTCATTTTTCTTTTGTTTTGCACTAACAACAAAACAAAAAGAAAAAACACAAAATAGGTTTTCCGTGAAGAAAGTTAAAAACCGTTAGAAATCAAGGTGAATCTTAAACTATGACATGTATTTAAGTTAAAAATTAGTTTTGTTAAGTATTGATAAACAGTGTCAAAGCATACATAATTAGGTAGGGTAAACTGTTATAGTTCTTGAATATTTTTTTTTTGGTTTCCTTTTAAATTACACTGGAATTCAGTTTTATTTATTTCCACTTCATTGTTTGAAGAGCATGTGGGTATAACCTTAACTATCCTTCATTTTATCTTATCATATTTTTTTATATGCTCGTAAAAAAAAAATTTATTTGGAAAAAAAAGAATTTTGACGAACGTTATAGAAAAAAAACACGAAATATTGATTTTTTATTAAAAGTTAAGATATTCTGCAGGAAATGATCTGAACTTTTTTTTTTGCCAAAGAACTTTTTTTTATTTGGAAAACTTTGTTGTTTATCAAAGTTTTAGATTTTTTTCGTGTTTTCATGGACATCCAAAGGATTATCTTTTCAAATGTAAGCGGATTTAAGTTTTTGGGTATTTGTACATGATATATTGTATTATTGTTATGTTGTATGATTAATATAGTTTGGTATAAGAATCTTTTGGATATAGATACTAGAGGAAAAACATGTTTACATTTCTAGCTAATGATTTCTAATACCATTATAGACAGGAATCGGAATATATAGATGGCGAAGCTTTATTGTTAGGCAATGAATTTAAAAAACCAATACAATAACTTAATTAAATAACGATATGTAGACAATTGATGTAGAGCTTTACCTACTTCTGGATTCTCTTTTTACGCGAATTTTGAAATAACGCGGTTTGAAAAAATGATTCAATTCTCTTTTTATCCGATCGAATTTGAAATAACGCGATTTAAAATGCATGATTCAATACGATAAAAAGTGATTTTCTAACGCGCATTTTCGCGAAATGTATCTTTCGCATAAAAACTCCCATCATGTAAAAATAGAATAGAGTGCAAGTACTTAAAATGTATCTGTTTAACTAATTTACTTAACCTTTAGTTAAGTGTTCCTAAGTGAACCTAATGTGATTACATTTTAACTTCCTTATATAATGCCTTTTTTTAAAATTTCCTGAATAGGTGCAGCAAATTATTAAAAACACGGCCTATTTCTATATTTACAGGTCTCAGGTTAGAAATGTATTCAAAAATTATAATTTTTATTATTAAAACTAATTTTAATTAATTTGAACAAAATATACCCTGGCTTCGGTTATACAAAATTATTATGACCTGGTCTGAGACATTACTATGACCTAGTAATGTCCAATAATGTAGAATATCATTGTTCCAATCGATCCAATTAATTCTTTTGTTTGTAAATTGTAATAATTTTATATTTGAATTATAAAATTCAATTAGAATATATGTGAATCATATTTGAGTATCTGTGAGTTATAAGAATAAATTAAAATAATATACAGTCATATTACTCGTAATAATAAATATATAATCAAATTTCTCTAATTATAAACCGATGAAGAATTGCGACTCTACCAATTCGAAAATCAGCTAAAAAATTTCACTTTTAGTTGAGTTTGAGTTTGGATCTCCGGAATGAGTGGTGCATTCTTACCACTGTACACTTTACGTTGAATAAACTTTTAAATATGTGGTCACTATTCCCTTATTATTTTCTTGTGGCAACTAATATAAAAATTTGCAATTATTTTATGTTGTTATATTACCACTTACCACTGCTTTCAACTGTCTAATTATTTACTTATTATTCATTCAATTTTATGTTTTTCATGTGGTTTCCGTACTGTTTATATTTGGTTAAAGCAAAATATCCTGTTTCCTAGGAAACCTTTCTTTTTTATTGCAATCAAAAACCAAAACAAATTTTTATAAAAGAAAATAAGGAAGGGTTAGGGGACACAATTATTTTACTAATGTTTACTTGTATTTTTTTTTTTTTTTCTTTTATTTCAAAAATTGTTCTGTACGTCATTTGACAAAAGAAGAATAATAAGAAGTAGACCAAAATACCAAAGAATTATTAAAGAATAAAGTATTAAAAAAGTGATATGCTAAAAACAAATTTTTGGAGTCCGCGTAACACCAAAAATAGATTTTTTTACAATAATTGAGTCACATAACACTTTAAGTATATTTTATAGTAAAGGTGATTATCTTTTCTAAAAATTTAAATTTAATTTTGGAGAACTCCAATTGTATTTAGTTTGTATAGAGGAAGACACATAGCTTGGCTGTTTCATTTTGGGTCATTCGCAGAGGAAATTCACTTCGAGTACCAAAGTACCAAATTCATTCGCTGTTTCATTTTGAGCCATTCGCAATGGTGTAAAGATATATTTAATTGAGAGAAGTCGTCGGGTGACCGTTTAAATCCAGGTTTCAAAAAATCTACATTCGAAAGCAATCGATTAAAACGGTATTGCATTGTTCGCCACATTTATCAAAAAGACCTCTGCTTTTTTTAGTTAGCAAACCTTTAAATTTTTGTTTATGTTATTTCAGTGTAATACAGTTGTCTTCTGATACTTGCTAGATATACATCGCATGACTAGGTCTTTTTTAGCCTTCTTATAAAGCTTTTATTGATCATTAATCAGATTCATTCCACATTAACACAATGGGGCTGTAGAGTTTTAGGATTGATTAGTCTTTCTTAACTACTTATGATAAAGAAGAGAGGTTCGGTTGGTTATGAATGAATTCCCCGTTGAACAATTTTCCTAAAAAAAAGGGTTGAGATGTAGTAGGGTCCTTATGATAATCGGCTCCTATAATTAGTCTTTGTACAGATTATAGTAAATTGAAAATTTTGAACGCTCGATAGGAGCGTAGGTTATTGACATCTGTTGCATAGTTTATTAACCGGATGGCGGGGTGTTTAATTTTATATGCCCTAAAAATATCCAGTTAAAATATTTAACAGAAAATTGAATTTATTTTATTTGTTGAATTATAAAGTTCCTATTCTAGACCATTTCTTCCTTTTATAAAAAAAAAAAATCTTTTTTGAAAGCACTAAACTTATGCATATCTGTTAAAAAAAAGAGATTAGGTTGAAAATTATATGTTAAACAGCCTTGAGACTGTCATTGCTTCATTTTAAAAGAAAAATCCTATAAAACACTAGATTTTAGAAATTGCTTTTCATATTAATCTTGATTAAATTACAAAATATGGTTTCAGTAAAATTTATTAGTTCCAGAAATAGAATTTTTATTTGGCTAAATGGAAAATTTTGTACTTTGTTTCTCCCTTTTATTTCGATTTTTTTTATATTTTTGACAAATCTTTTATTATTATAATTGTTGTAAAGAATTTCCTTAATTTAAATTGGAAGTTTCATTAAATGAAAAAGAAAAATAGAATAATTAGAATAATTTATAAAGAACAACGTGAAGGAATATAGTTGATCTTGTCAACTCTGGCGGATAGACGAGCGAGTTCATTTCGGTAGTGATTTTCTTTCTTTGATTATTTTAACTTTACAATGACTTACAATTTGGAAACTTGTACAACAAATGTCTTTAGCGTTTGTTAGAACAACCTTTAATTTTTCCAATTATTCTATGTTTTTAACTTTTCCATCTTTCTAGCTTTACTTATTCTAGAAACTTATTGAACATCCAGTTATTTGTTAAAAAATGAGAATACGATCCCAAAATTTAAACTTTGTAAGTGCTTATAAAGACAAGTTTTGGTCCGTTACTTTAAACCTTAGATGGAATATTTTAATGCATTTTCTGTTATCTTCCAGTTTTCAACTTCAACTTCGCATTGCTTAGTCAGTTTCAAACAAATTTAGATGGGAGTTACGAAACTCATCAAAACGGAGTCATAACAATTTGAAGCTTTGATTTTTTATTCGTTCATTTTAATTTTCAGGTCCAAGCTCTTTTAATTAGTTCGAATCTATCATTTGAAACTGAAAGTGTTGCAAATGGAGGAACAATTTTAACATACAAATTAGTGATTTTCATTTTGGCGACTTTAATAAAACTGATGAAATAAAAAAAATTAGAGTTGAAGGTGTGGTAACACCATTTATGTAATAAAATAGTTTGTATAATAAAATAGTTTTACAGATTTTGGATGTAAATGTATTTTTTGAATTGACCGTGAAATTAAATAGCTTTAATTTTGATATATCACTTATAAAATCTGCTTTACTTTACAATATATTTTGCTTTGAAGAAATTACATTTAATAGAAGAGACTGTTAAATTTTACTTACTTGGGTATTCTATACAAGAGTTATATTTTCTTTAATAAAAAAATTTGCTAAATATTGAATTATTAACTTCGGTAAATTAAGACATAATCATTGTGCAAAATATTTATTTTAACACAAAATATTAAATAATCTGACATCAGTTTTTGAGTGAATTGTCAATTTTGAAATTTGACAATTATTGTACAAATAGTTTTCTAGTTTATTTCCATCTGTTAAAGGTATACCCTATATTGGCCATTACGTTTGTAACACAGTTAAGGAGGGGGAAGGACGGACATAGACTCAAAGGTATTGATCTTGTCAGACTTGAAAAGTATATTAATCTGGTTATGTGTGTCCGTCCTTTATCAGTAATATGAAATCAGTTTTTCAGTGATTTAAAAATTTTGGAATCTGGCAGGTTGTGGATTATTTTTCAATATTTATGCCACACAAAGTTTTTGAACCATTATTAATTTCTTTAAAGCTAATAACACTGAAAGGATGACAAATATGCATGGTACGTTATATAATAATGCGATCACTTATATGAAGTTCCAAAAAGTTGTCTATATAATTATGAAAAGTACTGTATGTAACTATTACCTCAAACCTCAAATAATATATTAATTTAAAAATTAGAACTTTAAAAAAAAATTGTTAAATAAAATGAACCTAATAATAAAATAAAATTAAAAAAAAAACGGTTCTTTCAATATATATATACTTTTATTTAAGTAAAACTAGCCCACTAAAAAGTAGAAAATTACAAAATGATGGTAGATATTAGTTCTTTTAAGGTTTGAAAATTTTTAAGCTTAAAATTTTTAAAATTTTCACTAACCAAAAATTGATGGCAGATCTTTTGCATTTAAAAGTGTTTTAATACAAAATATAAAAGTAAATTGCTGAAGTGAAAGATAGTTCTTCTTTTTCTTAAAAATAATCCATTTAGTTATTTACAAAAAATCCAGTGACAAAATCTACCGGTGACTTTCTTATACCCTCTATTTCGTACTTTAAGAAATATTCCGGTGTTTAAGTTTTGGATGGCGATAATTTGGAAAGGAAATCAATTGGAATAAGTTTTTTAAATAAATAAAATAAACTGATTCGATAGGCTACATTTTATAATAATTGATTTTAACGTTTAGTTCACACTTAAATTTCCCTTGATTTCATATTATGTGTGATGAACAGCTTTTGAGTATATAAAGGCACAAATAGTGAAATTAAATATCAGTTTAAATTTATATTTTTGATTAAGTGTCTTTCAAACAAAATGCAGTCAAATTGCTTAAAACTTTCAATTATTTTATTAATATTGAAATTTTCAATCGGTTGTGACCTTTCATTTGAACAGTTAAAAACTTGCAACGTCATGGAAGTTGGAGAAGAATTTTTTCAAACTTCTAAAAATGTAAAACTAAACAGTTTAATTAATGAGAAAAAATCGGATAATGAGCTGTTTAATTTAAGATTTTATGTACAAACTGGGAGTTATGGACTTATTACTATGTTTGTAATTGATGACACACATGCACGTGACTGCAATTTCGTGCACATGAGTAATAAAATGTCTTTAACATTTGTCAATTTTTTATTAAATAAATATTGAAATATTCTTATTAGGTGTCCTAAAAAACTCAACACAATATACCAAGAAAGAAGGAGTATATATAGAAAGTCCCCTTCCAGACTGTCACAAACACATACTTAGGAATGTAACTTATAAACCTATTGATTTAAATGAATATATTCCTTTACCAGTTCGAATTATTATAACTAAAGGTAATGATTTTTATCGATCTATTATGAAATAAAATGAATAATAAATTAATCAAAAAATTATTTTAGATGACAAATACACCGTATATATTTCTAATGAAGAATCTGTAAGCTTCGTTTTTCCGAAACTTACAACTCTGATTAATCTTAACTTTAGACAATTCAATGATCCAAAAGGTAGAGGAAGATTGTTTTACAATTGCACATTTAAGGAATAGAACTCATAAAAATGAATGGTATTACAATATACCACATGATCCAGAAGACAAAATATAATTCATAATCAAATTTCCTTTAAATTGGATTTCACATTTATAATTTAAAAAATTAAATTAAATAAAAAAATAAATATATTTTTTTTTAATATACACTTTTATTAAAGTATTACTTAAATAAAATTGTATATATTGAAAAAATAATTTTTTTTAATTTTATTTTATTTAAATCTCAATTTTAAGATTTATGACATAAAAAAAAGTTTTTCAATAAATCAACGAATAAATTTTACCCTACCCTTTTTCCATTTTTAAACTTAATAGCTAGAGGAAAATTTTTACTACAAATGTATGCCTATCTAAAGTTCTGAAAAGTATGCGAAAAATAATTCTGAGTTCTTTAGTTTACTTTATACCTTTTTGTCTAGTTTATTTATTTAATTCTTCCTAAGTTTTTTATTGACAAAAATATATTTCTATACATGGTCATGAGCCATGACTCATAAGTTTCTTAAAACAAATAAATATTATTACTTTCATTTCTTTATGAGGAGTAAACTCTTTTCTATTCTCAACTATTGTCAGCTACTCCAGCTCTTGTGTAAAAGAGTATATGACAGAGTAGATAAATAATTTCCGGCACATGGCTTTAATTAAAATTGTCTTGAATAGGCTACGGTAAATCATATTTTTTATTTGATAACCAATAAGCACTTACCCACTTCCATTTCAAAAAATTTCTTTATATTTATATCAGCATTATATTTATATATTATAACATTAAATATAATCTGACAATTATGTACTCCTGAAACAAAAATTAGCGTTCCATTTACAAACTACGCCTATCTAATCTTCATGTACACTTTTTGATATATATAAAATTCGTTCGTTTTGTCAAAGTAAAACTAAAAATAGTTTTTTTAATTATAAAAAAACATTATTCGATGTTGAAAGTGTGAAATAAACTTTTCAATTATTAGAATGAATTCAAAACATACGATCAATACGTCTTTCTACATATCCTTAAATCGATACGCGCGTATTATTTTTTAAAACATAATATTAGAAATATAAGAAAATCCAATATTAATATTTTTATACATTTTGTAAATTTTAAAAATCCGAGATCCGGCTGCTCTCATGCAAATTTTTGTTCCTACTTATTTCTAAATTTTTTGGCAGCAATTATACGCCGTACGCTTTTATTTAGGTTGGAACCTAAGGACCAAATAATTTTTTTTTAAGAAAGATAACTTTTTTAGTTTTGCAAACATATTGTAGGTATTTTCAATTATTTTGAAAATATGTTTTAAACAAAATTATTTAAAAAACATTATTATTTTAAAATAAAAAAAGTGTAAAACTTATTATAATTAAAATTGAACCGAGTTCGTTATAAATGAAAACTACTGTATAAACCAAATGGGTTGCTTTCATTTCGCACAGAACTCAAAAAAAGAAAGACATAAGCCGGCGTCTATAATAAATAGTTTGATTGAGCTGCGAGTTACAACCGAAAATGAATTACATTTACACAGAAAGTCGGCGCATAATATAGAGTCATAAGCTTCAACTTTTAACCGCCTGACCGTTAAATTCAAATTTACGTTAAATTAAAGAATGGTTTTCACCTGAAAAAACGCAATATTCTGAAAAAAAAATATCATTGTAATATGAAAACAAAAAAAACCTTTCTTTTGGTTGTTGTTTCATTAAAATTCATATAAAAGTATATAATTATTAATAAATAATTCTCGTAATTGATATATTTTGATTTAATTTAAAAAAATTGATTTAAATTTCTTAAAGGACATATCTATTAAAATTAATTTTATATTGAAACATATTGAAGGACTTCTTCCTACAAATATTTGGTATTTTTCACATAGCAATTTAATAAATTTTATAATTTTTTTAAAAAAAGGTTTGTTTTTTAGGGAGTTGAAATAAAATCAAATGATATAAAGTCAATTCGAATTTATTAACAAAAGCAATGGAAATAAAGTCTAATTAGTAATTCTATCTTATTTTCAATGCAAATTTATCCAAAAATAAAGTTAAATGTAAAAAAAAATCAATTCCGTTCTATTCCCAAAATAATGGAAACAATTATAAAAACGATCTAAATGAGAATCGACTTATTTTCTTTTAGGATTTGAGTTCACAAACTCGCGTATCGAAAAATAAAGAAATATTTCAGAAAAAGGTTTTAAGCTGTGATTTTGAAATAATCTCAAAATCTTTCCCAAAAAAACCCCTGCTAAACAAATTATTGAATCTTTAATTATCTTAGGAACCACGAAATCTGATCAAACGTTTGAAATATATTTTGTAAATATTCTGGAAATTCTTAGTTTTAAGAGTAGAATACAAAATCAGCGTATATTGGCCTCTTTCAGAATATTTATACATATGGGGTATATAAATGTGACTTTAATTTGGAAATATATTATTGAAATCAAATAGAATGGTTTACTCGATTCTTTATCAGCTGTTTTTGGTAACAGAGTCCAATTGACTTTATTTCACCTCCCTTCTGAAAGATGACCTTTCTACCTTTTGTTTTTTTTTTTAAATGCTAGTTAAACTCTAGAAACGAATTACTTAATACATAAATATGTGTAAAGATATTCTGGTTTGGCTATAGAGCTAAGGAATTGGAAGGAAAAAAGGATAGAAGAGGAGAGTTTTGGTGGATTAGAAACGAAATTACAGAAGTTCTTTTTGAAATTTTGCAAATTGTATAATGGCTTATTTCTATCGGAGGGGAACACATGAAATGGAAGCATGCTCCATATTTTAGCATTTGTCACAATAAATGAGTTTCCATAACCAATTTTAAACCACATAGGAATTTCCACTGTGTTGAAATGAACACTTGAGGCCACCCTCAATTCAGCTAGTGTCAAAACTTACAAGATATCTTGTAAGAAGAGTTCAGAGCTACCTTAATACACTAAATTACTATTTAAACATATTTATTTGTCTGACATCTGGGAAACCTATCCTTCAAAGGAGCGGTCTCTGGCTCTGAATTTGATAAAGCATGATAGTAAGGGTTTACTAATCATAATATCCAACACCCCTCGTAGCCATAATAGTGGCATAAAAAGTGGAAGACCTTGCCCAGTTTAATGGATGAGGAATAAATGTGGAAAAATAATAGGAGGAATAAATTAATTTAGTAAACGATTGAATTGCCACAAAAATCTAATATATTTCTAGAAAATAGAATATGTGTGTTATGATTCTATTTATAATGCAAAAAGGAAAAATCTAAAATAAAATTCAAATTATAAAATATACGTATATAATTTTAAACTTTGTTAAATTACTTACATTGATTTTTTGCATTTAATTTACTTAAATTTCGTATGTAAATTTTTAATATATGGAATATAATGATTGGAAAAATACCAAATGTGTAATTGACATGTATTAAAATTGTTTAAAGATTAATTTCTTTGTTAATCGATAAATCAATTGGAAATCATGTAAAATGAAAAGGCATATATATATATATATATTTAGTACATATTATTATATATATAAATAGGTAAGGGAAATCAAATAACAAAGAATTAAACTTTTATTTGCAAAATATTGCGAGGTCAAGTACTAATAAAAAACAAAAATACTGTATAGTTTTATATATTAACCCGTTGACTGCTAGTGAAATAATTAATCGCAAAAAAGTTTTCATTTGAACACATTTGCAAATAGTTTTGTACTTAAAGTCATAATAAATAGAAATAAAATATTATTAAAAATATTAAAGACTAGGAAGGAAGTGTAGACTGTATCAACTCTTGCATATTCGCATCAACATAATGAAGACATTATATCATCCATTCGGATAATTACTTTTAAAAGACAATAATAAGCAATAGAAGTTATTTCCCATCACTATTAATTTTATATTTTACATTTGAACTATAATTTAATCGTCGAGTGCCTAGTGCTATTGTAATAGACGTTCAAGATTTCTGATAAAATTGTTATTGATTCTAGAAATGTTTTATGCAATTCGAATTATATTATGTACTTGCTTTACTAGTAACATATTGCTTTTGATATGCTTGTGCATAACAATAATATATAATAAAATAATAACTCACCTAGCATAAGACTATTAGGGACTATTAGAGACTAGATTATAGTGTGCTTTACAATCCCACATTTATTTCATCTGAATGTTATGTGTTTGATTTTCGAATTACAGACTAGCAGCAGTACTATTTTTAATAATATAGAACAATTTTTTGGGATTATGCTAGGATCTTGAAAGGCGAATAGGTAAGGAATAATAGCAGTTCAAGTTAATATTCAGGGGTCAAGTATGTTTTTTACATATTTGCGATTCAAAGGGTTAAATAAGTAATTAAAAAATCGATAATTTTTCTAAATATTTACATTTAAAATTTATAAGTCTTATATCTTCTCTTTTTCGACCTTAATATTTTTGTTAAAATGTAGGATGATATGTTATTTTGGATTCTATTCGGCATTTTTTACCTACCAGCTCCTTTATAATAAAGCTCTTGTATAGTTTGATTAGAATTTATTAATATATTTGTCTAGAATGAGGTGTAACAAACGCATTCAATTAAATGTGTTTTGTTGGATGTGTTCAATTATTAAAAAATAAAATATTAATGTTTTGTTGAATGTGTTTTATTTTAGAAAATAAAATATCATAAATTATCATAAGCAGGCCAAAAAATATTTTATTAATTTTTAATAAAAAAAAATAAACAAAAAAAATTTTTTTAGTTTATGAAAAAATTGATTTCAGTTTTAAAAATCACAGAAGATTTTTGGGAAAATTTAAATAAATAGTAAAACATTTTGTATTTAAAACCCAGACTATGATTTACAGGATTATTCCTGTTTTAAGTCTTCATTAATTTTAGTGAAATAATTATTAATAGTATAGGCCAAATATGCGCTTTGGTGCTCTGCTTGCTTTACTTTGAAAAGCAAATATACCAAGCAAAGCAACCAAAGCAATTTCAAATTTTCCCTAACTTTTCTTTCGATTTCACAGGTACCTACTTAAAAAAATAAAATTTTTTATATTTTAACATTTATAATTAAGTAAGTGTATAATAAATAATATGGTCTTAATAGTTTTGTAATTAACTCTAAATCCATCCCGTTTACCTATTTTTCTTCAATTAATATATATAAAATATTTTAGTAGGGATTGCCGTAGTGCCTTCCCCAAATCCCGCTAAACCTATTAATATTTGAAACTGGTTTTGAAATCGAATCATTTTTAATATTTATAATAATATATATATATGTATATTATTGTATTAGGGAGAAAGACTGTCCATACAACAGATGCAACTATAAAAACTAAATTTTTTTCTGTTAAAATTTCAGATTGAATATGCCTTTTTGTCAAATATATTTCATAATTTCACGATATTTACTTATGAGACGTGAATCTCTTTTAAAATTTAATTTAATTGCATTAAAAAAAAAAATTTAAAAAAATTTTGCCCTGGATTGAAATTGAACCTAACACCCTAAAATACAATATTTAGTCACCACTGTCTTAACCACCCAGCCAATTTACTTCTTACGTACGGTTTGCTAAATGGTGTATTGAATTAAATGGGTTTTCTTGGATGTATTCTATTATAAAAAATAAATTATCTTAAATTATCATAAGTACGCCAAAAAATATCTTTTTTAATTATTTATGAATTGTTTTCTAAGTAATTGTTTTTAAATATCTAAATTAAGTTTTCATATAAAGGAAAAAATATATAAAACTTTTTTTTTATTATTTTTATAGAAAAATACTAAAGAGGGTAGAAATTAAAAAAACAAGAAATTCTAATTTTTATACGTTGAATTGAATTTTTATTAAAAAATAACTAAATTAAATGCAATTTTTTTCGACTTAAAAATTTCGATAAATTTCAAATGAATTTAAACAATTGTTGTGAAACAATATATATAGCTTAGCAACATTTTTTAAAAATATGTGTACAAAAATATAATAGATATGTAGAAATAGATAATTATTGAACAAAATAAATCTATAAAAAAAATTTCAAATCTCTTATTAACAAACAAATTTATTTAATTTTTAAAATTTAAAATTTAACAAGTAACTACGTAATTAAAAAAAAAAAATTGAAAAAAAATTTCACCAAGAAGGGATTTGAACTAACGACCCCAACATTTTATCAAATTCAAAACATACAAAAGGTAGATTACATAATTTATTCATGTTCAAATTTTTTAAATACAACAAGAAATTATATCAGTCAATTTGTTTTTTGTATATACTACTAAAATCGAAGCATAATCTGCGTATAATCTGCGTAATGCAAAATGTATATAATGAAATTAGATTTTGTTCTTTATTAGAAAAGGTTTTTATTTAAATTAACCTTCCGTCATTCTGTGGCGGGCCTACAGCTAGTATTTAAAATATTTAAGTACTTATTCTTATAATTAAAATATATTTTTGATTATTTCCGTGTATTATTTCGCCATGTATGGAAAATTCAAATGTAATTTATTGAATAAAATGTTGTATGTAATTACATTAGATATTTTTCGTTTTTATTTATTAGATTATCCGTGCGCAATGAATTCAATTAAAAAATTAAATAATTTTTTTTATAAAGATTTTTTATACAAATATTAAAATTGATTGGAATTGAAAGGTATAAAAAGATTCAAAATGTTTAAATCAAAATTAAATTATCAGGATTAATGCAGAATTTTAGTTGTAATTGTAGATATAATTTTCATCATTATATTTATACCTTTCAGTACCCAGATACTTATTTCGAAAGCAACTAGAGTTGTTTTCTTAATAATAAAATATGTTAATAAAAGATCAATTTTAAAATCAGGGCCCTATTGCGTCAAGAACTTATCATAATTCAAGTAATCAAATTATTATTTTTGAAATAAATGTTGCTTGCACCCCCATATTTGAAAACAAACCAATGCATTTTGATTTGGAAAAACCACTCTTTTTTTAAGAAAATTATTATTTGATTATAGATAATTTTTGGTACAATATAGAATCCGGATCTTTTAAATTATTTACGAAAATCTGACTTAAAAAATGTTTATTAAACACCAACCATGGCTTCAGCAGGCATGTCGGTATCTAGTGTGTTAAAATAAAGTTATTGGAAAAAAAGAAAGCAATAAGATTTTAACTAGCTTAAAATTTCAGGTGGGAAAAGGTCAAATGCACCTTAGACGACCGGAATTATTCAGATTCCTTCATGAATCTAGGCAAATATTATATTTGAACGATGTAAGTTATGAACTGAAAAATATTAGAATCGTTAATTATATTAGTTTAGAATATCTAGTTCAATTATAAATAAACCAAATCTTAAAAATTCGACGTAGTGGGGATGAGTGTCCGTTGCACTCCTTTTTTCACGTTGAAAAACTTTGAGTGGAGGCATTAATTGTTTTATTTCATTAGAACATGTGTTCGTCCCTACTAGGTATCTATAAAACAGGGTAAGTGAGCAGACTGTGCGCCGATAGCTAAATGGAATGAGCATTGAGTTGTTGGATAATCTATCAAATCTTAAATTTTCGACGCAGTAGGGATGAGTGTCCGTTGCACTTCTTGTTTCACGTTGAAAAACTTTGAGTGGAGGCATTAATTGTTTTATTTTATTAGAATATGTGTTCGTCCCTACTAGGTATCTATAAAACAGGGTAAGTGACCAGAATGCGCGCCGATAATCAAGTGGAGTGAGCATTGCGGTGTTGGATAATTTATAAGACAAATAGCTTTGTTTTGCACTTTATCGAGATATCACAGCGCCGATTAGGAAACATCAGCCCAGATGTGCATTATCCTCCATTTTTTGTCTAATATATGTTTAATAAATATTGAGAAGATCAAGTAGAGAAAAGTACGTTTTACAGTGATACAAAAAACCCAATTATCTAGCTGCAACCTAATGATTAATGTTACAGATTGAATTAGAAGTTAAAGATTGACTAGAGTAGGTCATTGATGAACATTAAGAAGAGAAGGAAAAAGAACAGATCTCAGAGGGCACTGGCGATTAGTTCAAATTTGTCAGATGTTCTAAATATTCATTTTTGGATAATGATGTAGATGATGATAAAGATGAAGATGAATCTACAAATTCCATAATATTCTCCATTACTTTTCTTCGTACTTTGTATCACATTTCAATATTTATAATTTATGTGTTACGACATTTTAATAAAACTGACAAAGGCCAAACACATACATAGAAAAGAAAGAGTAAACGAAAGATAAAAACCTAGATTTACTTTAAAAAAACACTTACTGTCTTTTTCTCGTTTTGTTAATCGAAAAAGGCGTAGCTCTCATACCAAAGCAAATATGGAAGTGTTAAATAAATATTTGCACAAGTTTAAATTATTTTATTCAAAAAGAAATCTTACAAAATTTTGATTGTGCAAATCTTCCTGGAATCCTATTTCAAATATTCCTGTGGTTTCCTAGAGTCCTTTTTAAAATATTCCAGTGGTTGTCAGAATTTAAAAGAAAAAAGGATTAAATTTATGACGAACCTAAGGACAAAATAATGTATGTTTTTTCTTTTAAACACATCTATTAATCATTGACTCACATCACCTACATTTTTATTGCAGGTATATAAAAATTAGTTGAGTTTCATTTGTTTTTAGTTCTTCCTTAGTTTTATCAATATTTACTTTCTTAAATATACAAAACAATTTTTTTTTAAATGACTAACGACTATAAAATTTATTTACCTGTTGTTTTAAGTATACGCAATCTTTTATGCGATCTAGGGAATTCCAACTTCCTTTTGTTTTAAAATTATCTCTTCATAAGTATTTTAATGCTATTATTCATATATCACCTGTTCCTCCGAAAAACAATATTTATTTTTACCTGAGCACATTCGGAGGAAATTTAAATTGTAATTGTTCTTCAACATGAGCAATTGATAACTATGACAGAAATTGTGAATAGTATGATGCATTGTTTTAAGGAAGTGTTATTTAGAAAATTAAAAACTCATAGATTTTTTTTGTTAAATGAAGTCCTTTTGTAATTAAAATATGTCATTTTTTTGAAGGGATATTGTCAGTTTTCCTAGTTGAATCCGTTGTAAGGAATGTGAGGATTAAAAAAAAATACGTAATTGAAATTGTCAAAATCTTTTAATATTAGATTCATTTAGTTTTGCTAAAAAAACAGTTCAATCAGTTTAGCAAATCAATTCCTAATCCTTGTTTGGTCCTTTGTTCAGACTATATTGGAGTTCTCAGTAAGGCCAGTATTTCTGAGGAATTTTTCAACCTTGAACCCATTTGTAAGGAAACCTGTATAAAGGGTCTGTGTTGAAAAAGCCGAAAAGAGTCGAACTTTTCAATAAGACAAGACCAAATATTTCAGTTCTGAGGAATTTTTCAACCGGAAAACACATTTAAAAAAAAAACTATATGAAGAGTCGGTTTGTTGAAAAGCAATTTCGACGTAGGCCTTTTCAGTAAGACCGGACCGAACATTTAACTTCTGAAGAATTTTTTAACTCTAGAACCCATTTATAAATAAAACTGCATAAAGAGTCTGTGAATTGAAAAAATCTTTCGATAGAAAGCTGTTTTGTGATTTGTTCAGTTTGAAGGACTATTCAGGGAGATCAGACCATAAAATTCAAATCTGAGACATTTTTCAACGCGAGAACCCATTTGGAAGAAAAGGTGTATAAATGGTCGGTGAAGTCGATGAAGAGAACATTAAACTTCTGAGGAATTTATCAACCCGAATACCCATTTTAAAAAAAAAAACTGTATGAAATGTCTGTGAGTTGAATAATTCTAATTTAGTTGTGTAAAGTACGCTTTTTGATTGATCTGAATTAAACTACCTACTCCTACTCCTTTAAAATTTATTAGGACAGACAGTCGACCTTTAATGAAACATGTTGTAAGTTATTTTATAATTTCCTTTTTGTAAATAGAACATAACATTTTTTTTTTAATTCCAAGGAATTTGCCTATAGAACTAATGCATGCGGCGAATGATAAAAAAATTACAACAAGTGATAAAATTTTCTTCAAAAAAAAAAAAGTGGGGATTGTAAGTATAAAAGATTTATCATTGCCTTTACTGTCTTTCAGTTGCACAACACTATTTCTTTATTAAATATTGAATTTTTTATCAAGTCTTCCTCCTCATTTTTCACTTAAAAATAATTTCAATTTTGATATTTAAAATGATTCCTAAAATTTTAATCGAATTTTTGACATTATTTTCAATTGTAAATGCGGTACCGTATCCGCAACAACCAGAACTCCCTCAGCAACAAAATACTGAAGTACGACAACCAATTCAAACAAACGTAAACGTAGTGCCAACAAATGTAAATGTTGCTAACAATGGAGAAAATACAGACCAGACACCAGCAGCAGCTAGTTCACCACATATTTCGTATATGGATAAAGATGGTAACACAAATGTAAGTCCAAACTTCGAGCCCATTTATTTTTACCTTTTACTTAAAATTAAAATTAACAAAATAAAATGCAGGTTCTAGAAAATCCCGCATATAATCCTGATATTTATAGCACTTTTATACCACAAGATGCTATACAACAATATTTAAATTATTTTGGTGGTCCGGTACCATATACTGCAGGAATTTTACCACCACCAACACCAATGGCAGTACAAACAGGCTACGAAGGTTATATAATACCAGTTCAACCCCAAAAAACTGAAACAGCACCAGCATTTTTGAACTTTTTGAAAGGAATTATACCGAAAGTAATTTTAGCATGGATTCTTAAATTTGCTGCAATCGCTTTATCTGCTGTTGGTTTAGTTTTGTTTGGTGGTGCATTGACAACTGCTTTTTGTGCTTTAACACCACTCTGTACAATATCATTTACAGCTGCATTACCATCTTTGGGCAGAACTATAGGTGAAGATTCTACAGTAAGTCGTATTAAACGTGCTGCCGACTTTTTACAAATGGCTATAGAAAAATATTCTGAATTGCAAAGAGATGATAGAAGTGCTTTTGTAAGAAAAATTGGTCGTAAATATTAGTGTATAAGTGAAGATGATTAGAATGATGTTGGATTGTTTTATAAGAATTTTTTAATTATGTTTAGACGAAATTGTATATTAAAATTATTCTAAAGCAAGTTTTAAATAGTTTATAGTTTAATTATTAGTAAAAATCAAATATTTTACACGATATTTACTACAAAATAATATTTTAATTAAAAATAATTTCTTCATAAATGTTTTTTATATGAATAACTAAATATTAATTTTTCTAATTTTAATAAATAAAATATTAATTTAAAATTATATCTGTTTTTCATTGTTTTAATTTCATTTGTGGGCCTGTTCATAATATTACTTGATAATATAATTAAGAGATTAATTAAGAGGTAATTAAGAGACTTTAAGTTAATTATTCTACTATTTCCAGAGATACCCACTTGCACTCACAAATTTTACCAGTCTAGAATATGGTGCAAGACTAAGATAGGTTCTTGCCAGTAGTATTTTAGGAGTAGTATAGGTAAATATTATAAGTACTAGAAGAGGTGATAAAAAGCTACGATATGCAAGGAAATAATCAAGTAAGTATATTTTTTAATAGATTTAAGTGCGATCACATAGATGGTTGAATTTATTTTGTTAATATTTTTAAAAATAATAATAGGTCAAATTTTTGATTTTGGTGTTCTTGAGGGTATAACATAACTTGGGAGCATAGAGAATCAACTTTCCTCCTATGTTTCTATCGATTTTTCGCACTTAACTTGATTTCCCCCCGAGTTTGTTAATTTTTGACTAATTCAACTTTGGCTGTTTCGATGCCAGGGGTTGTTGGATCGTCATTGCCCTTGACTGTCTTGGGAATTTAATTGTAGGTGGCCAATGCATATCTATTTTCTACGTTTTATCTGGTTTGCAACTGGTTCTTTACCCTTACGTTGTTATAAGTCTTTGGTATCCCCAGTGTTGGGCCAGAATATTCTACATATTCTTTTGCTTTTATTAGAAGTCAGCTAAGTTTCGTGGTCAGATACAAGTGTAGACAATACAGATGCTTTGAATATTCTAAGTTTGATTTTTTTGATTATTTAGATGCCTTCACATTGGACCTTATGCACCAAAGATGGTTCTGGCTATATCTAAGTAGTCTGTTGTTAACATCTTCTGCTGTAATCGCATTTGTACATTACTAAAGAATTAGAAGCTCTCAACATGTTCGATTGTTTGACCTTCTATTTAGATTGCATTTGCATTGGTCTTATTTATTCTCATGGCCTTGGTTTTATCTATGTTGATCTCTAATCCGACCTTCTGCCGCTTGAAAAAGAACCTTGGGGTAAAAAAAGGTTTAAATATAACGATTGTGACTTATGGTACGAATAATTAACGTTGAATTTCTGTATAAATGTAATCATTTATTTTTTAACCATTTAACTGTTATTTAAATTTTATCTTAAATTTTAATTGCTCTAATTTACTACATTATATTAATATTGATTAATATTGATTTCATTACCTTAATAAATACTTTAATAATCAATATTTTAAAAATAATTACAATGTTTCTATGTCCATTCACAATGAATATTGTGTTCTAAGAATAATAAAACCAAAATCATACTCCTGTTCAAAATAATTTTTAAAATTTATCCCTCTGAATGAGATACTGCATATGGCTCATAAATGTATTAAACATTCTTTCATATATTTTATAGGTACTTTTGTATGACTTGTATGGCTTTTTTTTTCAAATTAGATGAAGTTTTTAACTTCTTTTTAAAATCATTCACAATAGAAATTATCTTTTATACCTTAACAAAAAAAAAAACAAAAATAAATAAAAAATTTTCTGCATCAATAAACAAGCATCCCTCTCTATCTCACATAAATTTATCATTCATAAAAAACCGTTTTAACAGACACCTATTTATAATTGGGTTTCTTGATACCTATCCGTTATATTGTATGGAAGGATATTTAGAATTTTTTTTTTTTTTTTTATTTTTGATTTAAAAATTTTTCCGGAGATGGCAGATTAATTTAGGTTAGATGCTTTATTTTCCAATCTTTATTTTTTTTTTTTTTTTAATTTAGAAAATAATATTAGAAAAAATAAATAATTCTCAGTTATTTTGAAAATTTTATATGGAACGGTTCTAATAATGGTAACGGTTTATTAACGAGTTTTTTTTTTTTTAAAATGCTATTAAAGGCAACGTGCTTAAATTTTAATTGAAAAATTAATTTATTAAATTTAAAAAATATAATTAAAAATTTTAAAATTCTAAAGTGGAATATAATAGATTTTATAATTAAATAAAATAATAATAATTAAAAAAAAAAATATGTATTTAATAATTAAATAATAATAATTAACAAATAAAACTTTGTGTTAAATTTTTTTTAGAAAACTTAAAAAGAACTTAAAAGTTCTTCTAATTAACATTTGAATACGGTGCAATAACAAATTTTAATATGTAAAAATATTAAGATTTTATTCATAATTATCAATACGATAATTATACAGGGTGTTTCCTAATTAAATGCATTGCTTTATACCACTGCTTGTATACTGCACTTAATACGAGATAAAAAAAAAATTGATTTTTCAAAACTTCAAAATTTTTTAAATTTAGAAACTCGCAGCCCTCATATCTTAGAAACTAAAGGAGGCTTAGCTTAACTCCCATACACAAAATTCATTTACTCATTCGCTATTCTTAATTGCACTACTATTCATCTTCAAAATTCATCTATTATGCTGTGGTATATTAATAACAGGGAACTTAATTAGAAAACACCCTGTATACAAAATAAATCAAAAGCTATAAAATAATTAAATTAAAATTGCGTAATAGGTTTTAGGAATTTGTTTTTGAAGTTGAGGGACTTTATGTTTGCAAATTTGGTTTTTATTTAATTGGATTTTTTACAATATTATATTCTGTCTTTTTAAATGCATCCCATCTTTTAATTTAAAGTACAGAGGTACTGTGATATAAAGTCATATGTTATTTAAACCTAATTACTTAATGAAATACTCCGTAGAACTGAATGAATTTTAATGCACTAAATTGTAAATTTTAGACACATAGCTTTATGAGACATACATTGAAGAGATTATGAACTTTGCATTTTTTTATTAGTTACTCAAGGCTCTCATTCTAGGCTAACCAAATAATCAGAAATAGCTTTCAAAAAACTTAACTTTATTTGATAAAGTTCAGAGACGATACTTAATTAGAGTTTCATTTATACATATAAAAAGAAGTTGTATAGCACCTCTTCGAGCTCTTCTCTAGACTAACCAAATTTCGTGTAAATGTTTTTTACATAACATTTCGTGTGATAAGATTTCAATGTGTTAAAATTTGTCGAATTTTCAGTTTTCAACCCTTTATAGCTCTTAAACGCAGTGTTACACAAAATTACCCACTTAAGTGAATGGTACTTAATTCCAAGGATCCAATCTCCTGTTAAATATTTGTTATAACAATTTAAATACAAGGATCTTCCAGACTTTAGAACTTATAATAAGTGGGGCTACAGAATAAGACAAGTGGACTCAATACACATATATTTTAAAAACTTTTCAAAATATGCTAAAAGTAGAAATGCAACTTATGATTCACCAGACTTGATTTAAAACTTATTACGAAAAAAATGTGGTGTAAGGCTTTATATCATCTTATAGCATGTGACCATTCCTGTTCAAAGAAATACATGTTTTTAACACATACAATATAATAGTGTGACACTAATAGCATGATAAACATATTTAAATTTTTAAATAAGACTTATGTATTTTTTTTACCTTTTATGAAAGCTAAAAACTAAACACAAAAACAAAAGCATATTCATTCATAGTGACTCATTTTATGTGATTAAAGCAAAGTATAGAACAAATTTATAGTTTCCTCACATGACAGAATCTAATATAATATATTTTGATTATCTCATATTTTTAAAGGATTCCTTTTGTTCCAATATCTAAAATATTTTATTTCCTATTATACTTTTCAATTTTTATTTAATAAATTAATAAAATTCAAATTTAAAATATAATACCTATAAATTAAAAATTTTTTTTTAAAAAAAATCAATGACCTAATTTTACACTCCACATTTTTTCCTGCTTTAGTGGTAGAATGAAAATGGACTTTAAATGGGGGCATAAATGGAAGTTAAAAAAAAACAGTGTAGGTACTTTCTTTTTTTGGGTGGGATTATTTATCTTAATCTACTTTTATTAGGTGTTGTCAGATTTTTATTGCTTTTGTTTCCAATTCAATGGACATTTTTTTTTTTTTTCAATGAACCGATGATACCGACTACCATTAATTTTATCTAAAAGTGAATTTAAATATTTATTTATATATAAATTGATATATACCGTTATAGCATTAATAATTGCACGTGTAACTGTTGCTTTAATTATAGGGATTATAAATCCTTTAAATATACACAAAAAAGTGAAAGTGAACTGTGTGTGTTGTGTTTGAAATGTGTGTATGATTTATTTATTTAAAGGTTCATTTTGGTTTTGAAGGTTCAAATTCATAAATTTGTACAAGAATTAATTTAAAATATTATTTTTTTTTTATTCCTTTTCCACTCCTTTAAGGAGTATAAAGCATTCACCAAGTTTTTATTAAACTAGGCTTCAGTTTCTTTAATCATAATATTCACTAAGACGTTGATTACTCGGCTGTAGCTATTGTATAAGGTTATAAAATATGAATGCACAAATGTTAACTTTGTGCGCCATCTATAATCTTACACAAGAATTATTTATATATTATTTTTATTAAATCTTATTTTATATTACGATATAAACTATTACGATATAATTAAACAATTTTACGATATTTTTTTATTGGATATGATCTGACCGGGGTTTGAACCCGAGACCTTCCACATGAAAGGCGGCGTCGTTACCACTACGCCATTGGTCAGATAATATAACGATAGCTTAATTACGCCAAAAATAAATAAATAAATAGGTTCGATTTAGTAATTATAAAATTAAGTGGTTCGCCATACTTATAGATAAAACGTATGTATATAACAGCCTATAAAATTACAGTATGTATATCTATATATATAAAAGCGAAAGTTTGTTTGTTTGTATGTAGCGAATAGACTCCTAAACTGCCCAGCGGATGTTCATGAAAATTCGTATATAGAGGTTTTTGGGTACGGAAAGAAATCGTGGCCCAAAAATTTTGCTCTAAAGGACCGCCAAGTTAGGGCTGTGGTGCAAGTACTTAAACTTTTTTGTTCTAAAATGAAAAAGGTTTGACCTATTGACTTCAAATTTTGTATACGTGATGCTCCTTGAGAATTGAGTTGACACTATTAACAGTTTTGGAATTTTTTAACCCATGTCGGGCCGATGGTTGGTCAAAAAAAATTTTGGGTTCAAATTTTGCCTGATTTTATGAAATTCAGCTTTGACTAAAAAGAAAACCGCAAAAAAAATTTTATTGAGTTGCATTAACCCATTGCGGCCCAACACCTTTTTATAGGTTTTTTCAATACTTAACTCTAAATTATAAACGATTTGACCGATTGACCTAAAATTTTATATGTGTGAAGCAACTTGAAAATGGAGTTGAGTCTGTTAACAGTCGGTCCTACGTTTGGCAAAAAAAAATTTTTGGAAATTGGATATTTGGCTTTGAATTACAGAAAGTTTTAAAAATTACTAGAATAATCCTAGAAAAATCGTTTTAAAAATATTGCTTTCATACATTTTAAAATGTACATGTGTAAACCGTGTGTAATTTTTGTGTTAACTTTTTGCAGTAACATCAACTTCAGTTAAACCTCCATTGAGAGGTGCAGCAACGCGCACCGGGTATTAGCTAGTAATATATAAAAATACTAATAATATATGACACTACAATTAAATAATTGTTTTTAAAGAAATTAATTTAATTTAAATTTTCTTAATTAATTGCATTAAATTTTATCTTATACTTAAAAATTTTTTATCAACCGCTTATATGTAATATAATAAACGATAGATATATTATTTTATGCATACTCCGGTGGTTTTGTGTAGGATACACATTTTCTTTTAATATAGTAGAAATATCGTAGAAATATCGGCCTTAATTGTTATAAGTAGTATAAATATAATATAGATATTATATAAAAACTTTGAACTTAAATAACCCTTTTATTGCACTTGCATAATTTCCAATAATTGTTTTTAATAAACAATTCTCGGAAATAATAACATTTATATTCATGTCTAAATGATTTCCGCTATAAACGAAAGTTACATTACACCCATAAGGTCATTAACATATTAATAAGTAAATTACTAATATATATTAAGTCAGCAACACTTTCAAGTTAAATTGATTGAACATGATTTTACAAGCCTATATTAAACCAATAATGTTATGTAATCAATTATTAAGAATAATTATATTTATTAAGAATTCATGTTAGTAATTAAGAATTATATTAATAAAAGCTGACTTATGCAAAATTAGTTGATAAGATCTTAGTATAAATAGAAGCTAAGAATTATTGTAAGTCAGAGTTCCAGTCTGGCTATCGAAGCCCTAACATAGTAACATCATAATAAGTGTTTAGTGGAATTTTCAAAATAAAATAACTGTAAAAATAAATAAAGTGTTTTTTTATAAATACTAAAATCCAGTTATAAAATTGGCGCAGTCGGTAGGATACACTAAGTGAATAACATTTGATACTGCACAAGACACCAATTGCACAAAAGTTTACTTGAGTCTGGGTAAACGGTATCAAATCACTTGTATATCAATACTTAATAGTGTATCTCTGCAGTAAATAGTCTCAGCTAAGGAGCTGT
The DNA here is from genome assembly GCA_963082915.1 of Dolichopus griseipennis. Classification (NCBI taxonomy): domain Eukaryota; kingdom Metazoa; phylum Arthropoda; class Insecta; order Diptera; family Dolichopodidae; genus Dolichopus; species Dolichopus griseipennis. Next base: position 42,037 of record CAUJBZ010000346.1, on the reverse strand, counting down.
ACTATTAAACGTCTAACTTACGAAGCAGAAGTTTGTAAGTTTTGAACTAAAAACAATATATACTGTGAAACAAGACTTTTTTCTTCGTTATCCTTAAGTGAGTCTGCTTAAGGCACTGTAATATATAAAAAAGGTGCTAGTTGAACTACTGATACCTAAAGGTATAAAAAGTGGACCTTCATCTTACACAATAAAAGTATCAAAAAACAGTTGATACAATTAAAAATAAGTTTCCAGGCCGCAAATATAAAAATTGTTAGGCCAACAACTTAATAAAACAGTACAATTGAAGAGGAGACACAGGCCGCAAATAAAAAAAATTGTTAGGCCAACCACTCAACAAATTATATACAAAGAAGAAAATAAGGTTTTTCTTCTAAATACTAAAATTAAACAGGGGCCCAGTGCGCTGTTTAATAATTAACAACAATAACAACAACAACATCAACGTCAACGTCAACACAACAACAGTAATAGCAACATCAACAATACCACTATCAAACGTAAAAACAGCAAAATAACAACACCAACGTCAACATAAAAACAGCTAAAATAACAACACCAACGTCAACGTCAACACAACAACAGTAATAGCAACATCAACAATACCACTATCAAACGTAAAAACAACGAAAATAACAACACCAACGTCAACATAAAAACAACTAAAATAACAACACTAACGTCAACGTCAACACAACAACAGTAATAGCAACATCAACAATACCACTATCAAACGTAAGTTTAATTAATTCTAAGGAAAAATTTTTTTTAAGTAGACTTTTCTTAATACATTTGTAAGCAAATTCTTTGTTAAAAATGGCTAATAATAACAATCGCGTCAACAATTTAACTTTTGATCCGTTAAAATATTTAGATAGATTACCTACATTTAATGGTGACAGTAGGGACTTACAGACTTTTGTCAATTTAATAGATAGAATACATCCAATGTTAACAACTTACGACGCATTAGCACAAACCATTTTTTCAGATATTATTAAAAGCAAACTATTAGGTAGAGCTAGGGAAATAATAGAAATCAATTGTCAAGCCACTTCATGGCCTGACATGAAAACAATATTACAAAACAATTTTGGAGAAAAGAAAAGCATGGATGAATTATTCGACGAACTTAGAGCTATAACATTTAAAAATAGTAGTATAGAATTTTACAACGAAATTAAAAATAAACTTAGATCATTAAACAATAAAACAGTAATTGTACTAGGCCAAGGAGCCGCTGCAAACGAATGCGCGCGTAATAACATGCGAACCGCTTTAAACATATTTAAATCTAAAATACCTGATCCTATGAAAACCATCTTAGCCTGTCGGAACCCCGATACTTTAGAAAACGCAATAGATATCCTTTTCACAAGTGGCCATGCCTCTTTAAACTTCAATAATCGTAACAACATAACTAACTACCGTGGTAACCTTAATAACAATTTTAATCGTAAAAACATAAATAATAATCATAGTAACCCTAATAACAATTTTAGTCGTAATAACACAAATATCAATCGTGGTAATCCCAATAATAATTATAATCGTAATCACAATTATAGTAGCAATTATAAACGTGCTAACCAAAATTTTAACCAAAATAAACCACAGAGTAACCCAAATCAAAACTTTTATAAATCACAAGGCAACCCAAATCAACGTTATTACCAAAATAATAACTATTATCAACCTAACCCATACAACTTTAATAACAACGACAATCATAATAATTATTATAACAATTCTAGAAACCCTCAACACCCAGAACCAATGGATGTTGATATATATACAAATAGTAGAAACCCAGCAAATCAAATTGAAAAATTTTCCATCAGAAGCCTCGAACACTCATTACCTTATATCTTAATCAAAACCCATTCACGACCTTTAAAATTTTTAATAGATTCAGGAGCAACTCACTCCATAATAAACCCTAATATATGTCATCCTAGATTAATAGAAACGTTAAAAGAAGACGTGCAATTAAAAACAATTACAAATGTTGCTAATATAAAACAAAAAGCTAAATTCCCACTTTTCGAAGAATTTGGCGAAACTAAAACGAAAATAGAAATGTTTGTCTATCATTTCCATGAAAACTACGACGGACTAATCGGAAACGATATTTTAATACCTTTAGAAGCCATAATCGATTTAAAAAATAATATTCTTATAACTAAGGGAAAACAAATCAAATTACACTTATCTAATAGAGATCATGAAAATACTTCAACTTATCTTGAAGAGCAGAAGTCTTCAGATAACAAAATTATAAATAACTCTTCATCAAAAAGTAAACTAAAATTAACACCTAATATATTTAACTCTAAACAAGTAATAAATCAAATAAAAAAAGATAAACAGAATTATAACATTGAGCAAAAAATTAATTATAAGCCCATTATAGATAAAGTACGTATCCAACATTTAAATTCAGAAGAAAAGAATAATTTATTAAATATTTTAAAAAAATACAAAGATGTATTTTACCAAGAAGATTGCGATTTAAGTTTTACAAACGCTATTAAACATCAAATCAGAACAACTAATAATATCCCAATTCAAGCCAAAAATTATAGATATCCATATATACATAAAATAGAAGTCAAAAAACAAATTCAAGAGATGCTAGACAATTGAATTATTCGTCATAGCAACTCACCTTATTCTGCTCCAGTCTGGATAGTACCCAAGAAGGTAGATGCCAATGGAAAACAAAAATGGAGATTGGTAATTGATTATCGAAAACTGAATGAGATTACAGTAGACGATAAATTCCCAATTCCAAACATCGACGAAATTTTGGACAAACTTGGTAAATGTCACTACTTTACCACTTTGGACTTAGCAAAAGGATTTCATCAGATTGAAATCGAAGAAAGCGACATTCACAAAACTGCTTTTAGTGTTGAAGATGGACACTACGAGTTTTTACGAATGCCTTTCGGTTTGAAAACGGCACCCGCAACTTTCCAAAGACTAATGAACAATGTTTTAAAAGATTACATAAATAAAATTTGCCTAGTGTATCTTGATGATATAATAATTTTTTCAACATCTCTACAAGAACACTTAGACTCTATAACAAAAATTTTACAGAGACTCAGAGAAGTAAACCTCAAAATTCAAACGGATAAATCCGAATTTCTAAAAAAGGAAACAGAATTTCTTGGACATATAGTTAGTGAAGAAGGTATAAAACCAAACAAAAAAAAGGTAGAATGCGTTACTAAATTCCCAATACCAAAAACCCCGAAAGAAATAAAACAATTTCTTGGTCTTACGGGCTATTACAGAAAATTCATTAAAGACTATTCGGCTATAGCAAAGCCAATGACCAAATATTTAAAGAAAGACACAAAAATAAACGTTTTAGACCCCGAATATGTAAAAAGTTTCAACACCCTAAAACAAGTACTGACTTCTGACCCAATACTTATATATCCAGATTTTACAAAAGAATTCACTCTGACAACGGACGCTAGTAACTTCGCTCTAGGAGCAATATTATCTCAAAATAACCATCCTATTTGCTATGCAAGCCGTACACTCAACAATCACGAAATAAATTACAGTACAATAGAGAAAGAATTGCTTGCAATCGTGTGGGCAACAAAATACTTCAGACCATATTTATTCGGAAGAAAATTTCTAATCGAAACCGACCATAAACCCCTAACCTGGTTATTTTCAATTAAAGAACCAAATTCTAAATTAGTTCGATGGAGAATAAGACTATCAGAATTTGACTACACAATTAAATATAAAAAGGGAGTAAAGAACGGAAACGCCGATGCATTATCGAGAATACCTCGCATAGAAACGCACAATTTAGAAATTAATTTAAATACCATTGAAAGCACAGAGTCGCCTATAAATATATTTAGAAACCAAACCGTTATCGAAAAATCATTATCGGGAGCCATGAGGATAAAAAACATAAAATATTTAAGAATAAAAGGAAAATAATATACTTAAAAAATTTAGATAGAGAAACTGCAATTACTATACTTAAGAACCACTTAAATCCAAGACAGTTAAACGCAATCCTAATAAAGGAAGAATTTTATCACATTTTCGAAGAAGTTTATAATAACAATTTTTCAAATAACAAAGATTTTAAAATATTAAGATGCTATAAAAAATTACAAGATATAGAAAATGAAAATAAATTAGTAGAACTTATTGAAAAAGAACACAAAAATAACAACCACAGGGGAATTGACGTAGTCTATAAAGAATTAAAAAATATCATCTATCACCCAAATTTAAAATTAAGAATTACTCAATATATAAATAACTGCGAGATATGTATGTTAGAAAAATATGATAGAAATCCACCAAAAATACCATTCAAAATCACTGAAACACCAATAAAACCTAACGAAATTGTACACATTGACGTATTTTACACATTAGAAAAAAATCTATTTATGACAACTATCGACAAGTTCTCCAAATATGCTCAAGCCTATAAAATACTAGGACGAACATGGACAGAATTTAGAACAAAACTTTTACAATATATAAGTACACATGGTAAAATGAAAAAAATTATAGTTGACAACGAACTCGGATTTAAAGCACTACCAATCCAAGAGTTCCTTAGAGAACAAAACATAGAAATTCATTATACTTCTAATAGTAACCATTGTTCAAACGCCGACATAGAAAGACTACACAACACAATTAACGAACACATTCGCTTATTAAAGCACGATAATATCAATAATTCAGGAACGGTCGAAGAGAAAATCTTAAAAATAATACACTTCGCACCTCTAGAATAAGAGGGCAATAAGACGAAATAGTGATTTTTTTAGTTGAGTACATGCCGCTAAAGCCCAAAACTTTTACTACATTTTGATGTAATCGCCGTCTTAATATCTCAAAATTTGTCATTTTTACACTTGATTTTCCAAGTGAGTCTTTTTGTCTAATTTTTTATTGTTAAAACAAACATAGCAACTTTTTATGTTATGTCTTGTATTTAAACCTACTCATCAGTGGAAAGGTGCAATAATTTAAAATATGGCAGTTTTGCTTAAATTTTTAAATTATAACTGCGAATTAATTTGAAATATGACTATATTGATTTTTCAATATTTCAACTATCCCTTCTCTAAGCAAAAAGAAATACTTCTACAATTCGAGAAAATGCAACCTTATTGTAACAACATTCACTTTCTTTAGCGCTATCACAAATTGGATCGGTATTGTTTTTAACAATATATTCAAATATTAATTATTTTGAAATTCCATACCGCATCATATAAAAATGTTGCGGTCTTCATTTGAAATTTATAATTTTTTTTTGTTTCTTTTTGTGTTGTAGCACTAACAAAAATTAGATTTATAAAAATGTGTAAAACAGAGAATGAAACTTTACCGTAATTTTCTTTAAGTTTGTAAGTTTTTTATATTTTTTGGAGAATTTTGTTTAGTTTTATTTCAAAACTTGAAATTAACGAATTTGATATTAATATAATATTATTGTGTAATTGATTTTTTGTTTAAAAAAAAAATACTTTATATTCGAAAATGCAATCAAATCGAGGAAAATTATTTGTAAATTTAGTTCTTATTAAACAAAAAGAAAATAACAAAGGTGGGTTATGAAAATATATATTCTCCGAGTTTAAAATGTTAAAAAAATGTTTTTACAGCTTTAGGTAGGCCTGAAAATTTACTTTTCAATAATAGTAACGACGTTGTCCCGAAATCATCTTTTTCACCTCAAGAAATAACTAAATTTGTTAGTACACCTGCTCAACGTAAACTTTTTCCAACAGGTAAGAAAATTAATTATTTCAAATGATACAACGGTTCAATGATTGCGATTTTCAAATGATGTCATCACTTCCTTTTTTAGTTACTACGGTTGATTCATGCACGTCGACCTCAGTAGGCAAAGAAAATTTAAAACCCAACACTGATGGAATTTGGCTTCTTCCTGTTGCACATGAGTGTTCTTCCGAATCTGATACTGAAAGTGAAGATCCAGTAGGCGATAAAGACCTTATTCTCATTGCAGAAAAAAATATTTCGCTTGAAAGAAATTCAGATGACCATGACTCTCTTTCCGAACCTGATTTTGATTCTGACGATTCAGTTGCAGATAAAGACTTTGATCAATTTGCAAACGATAACATTTCAATTCGAGAAAATTCATATGAATCTTCAACAGAATATAATCTTGGAAGTGAATTGTTTAATCCAGAAATACTTTGTAATTCCTCTAATGTTGTTTTTTACGGTGATTGTGACAATAATGAAGCCAATGAAATCATTAATTTTCCCACTGAAAAAGTAAATACAAGACAACGGCAAAAATTTATGGAAAAATGGAAATTAAATATAAAAGAGATAAAACGCAATTCTGGTCAAGAATACGTATCTAGCACTGGCAAGGTGCCACAGCGAACGCTTAAAAGCCCTTGCAAGGAGAATTGCAAATATAAATGTAGACAGTTAATAACACAAGAGCAAAGGAACAAAATATTAACGAACTATTGGAATATCGGTGATCTCACCAGACAAAGATTCTATTTGTCAAACCAAATTGATAAAGTAGTTTCTAAATATAGATATACCAGAGAAGGATCGAAACGCATTGGTTTAAATCACTCGTTTCATTTAATAAATCGGACAGATCGAATTCGCGTATGTAAAAAGTTTTTTATGGCAACTTTGAATATTGGGTCTAAAACAATTTCTACAGCTTTGTCTGAAATGAACAAACAAATAGGTTATTATGAAGGCGAGCAAAGAGGAAAGCACGGGAATCAAAAACGCATTGATTCAGATCTTGTCCAAAAAATTAAGGAACACATTAACTTGTTTCCTAGAATAGAATCGCATTATCTCCGACAGCAAACTTCAAGAGAATATATTTCTGGGGATTTGAACATTACTGAAATGCATAGACTGTATGTGGAAAAATGCCAAGAGAAGGGCGAAGAGCCTCCCAAAATTCATATTTACAGGAGTATTTTTAATAATTTTTTTAATATTGGTTTCTTTATTCCCAAAAAGGATCAATGTTCACTATGCCCATCCTATGAAAATAGCAATGAAATTGAAAAAAAAGATTTGGAGGAAATAATTAAAACCCATAAGACTGCCGTCATTGCTTCGAGAGAAGCAAAATCTAAAGATAAAGATTTCGCTGTTATAAATACAGAAAATTGTATGGTTGCGTGTTATGATTTACAGGCCTTACTAAATACTCCCTTTGGGAAAGTATCTGATTTTCATTACTCTCGGAAATTTGCATCTTACAATTTAACTGTTTTTGATATGGCAAATAACAAAGGCTATTGCTACCTGTGGAATGAGGATCAAGCCCAGAGAGGTGCTAATGAAATCGGAACGTGCGTTTACAACTTTTTAAAGACACAGTGTATAGGCAAAGATACTATATTTTATACAGATAATTGTTTTGGCCAACAGAAAAATAAATATATGGTTTGTATGTATTTATTTGCAACAAGTAACTTGAACATACCTTCTATAACGCATAATTGTTTGATAGCTGGACATACTCAGAACGAAGGAGACGCCATGCATTCATGTATAGAAAAGGAAAAATTAAGATACTTGAAAGGAAATGCGATTTATTCTCCGAATCAATGGCCAAGACAGGATCTAAATTTAATGTAAAAGAAATAGTTTATAATGACATTCTTGATTTGAAAGATTTAACTGCATGCTGTGGTGATAATTTTAATACAAATACAAAAGGTGAAAAGATAATCTGGAACGATCTTAAAGTACTTAGAGTTGAAAAAAAATGTCCTTATACAATTTTTTATAAAATGAGTTATGACGAAGAAAAGTTTTCTGAAATTGAAATAACTAATAAAACCAGACGCAGTAAGAAGCAGTTTAAAATGCCATTGGAAATAAAATTAGCATATAGTGAACCACGTGGAATTTCTGTGCTAAAAAAAACAGATTTAATTAATTTATGCAATTCTAAAGTTATTCCTTCAAGTTTCCATTCATTTTTTACGGAGCTAAAAGTAGTCCAAAATACAGAATCGAACCAGATTTCGCAAGAAATTGAAAATGATTCAGAATAATTTTTAATTTGTAATAATTTACTTTTAATTTTGTATAAATAGCTGGAAATAAAGCATTTTTTAAGATTCTTTGTTAAAAAAATATATTATTTGTATTATTAATTTTTGAAATATTTCCTTAATAATTAAAAATAATTTATATTCAAACCGTAACATTTTAAATTAGGGCTCGTCAAAAATAAAAAACTAGGATTACACAGATTTAAAACAAAATGTGGCAGCCTTTAATTTTCTTTAAAATATGGGAATTTTTAAAATTATCAATATAATACTGCAATATTTTTACTTGTTTCTACTTTTTTAAAAAATTGTGTGAGCTTTATGCACACAAAACGATATACACCTGTTTTCGTTTTTCCATATAAAAAATGTACTATATTCAAACGTAATTTACTCAAAACTTGCAGTTTTGAAATGTTGCTCTCTTATTCTAAAGGTGCGACTTCTATAATAATACAATTCATGGCACGACTAACGAAAGACCAATTGACTTTATTAATGGCAAAATTTCAGAAATAGATTACCCAAAAATCCATAATTTAATCGTCAATAAAAAACTTAAAACAATTGATAAACTAAATGAAAACAGGAAAGACTTTGAAATTAGAGAAGGAAAAAATTACATTAAAGAAATCAGAGGTGGAAAAAATCACTCAAAATATCGGAAAATTACTGCTAAAAAATTAGATGACGACCACATTATTGATAACAAAAGAAATTTAAAATACTACAAAACCCATATAAAGAAAAGAAAAAAATTCCAAAATAACTTTATACACTTCCGTTCACACGAACCCTCAAATTTTAATCAACTACCTTTAATAATTGAAAAATAAATCTTTGCAACTATACAACCAAAGGCACGAGCCAAATGAAACAAAACCACACAAATGTTCTTAATACGAACCAATCCATACCCTATAAAAACAAAAAATCTCTAACGAAACACACGCTAAGTTTATCAAATTAGACTATTTAAATAACATTTTTTTTTTTTCCCAAATTAAAATCTAAAATTACTAAAAACACAAAAAAATAATATATACTTACATGCATATTTCTTTTCATAATTACAAAAAATGCTTATCCCAACAATTATATTACTCACCTACATAATCACGGTGCCGTGATATAACGCCATATGTTATAAAGCCTTAATGGCTTTATGACTCTTTTGAGTGTCTCATAAAACCATAATCGCGAAATTTTTTAATATGGCTTTAAATCACGCTCGAATAAGTCATAAAGCCATAATGGCGTTATGACTCACTTCAAAGAATAGAATTTTTTTTAGGAAAAAACAATAGAAATATTATTATTTCGAAATTTATAATTTGGTGACAAATATACCTTCTATGCGTAGCCAGTGTCATTGATTTTGTAACCGATTATAAAATCTTTCCTAATTCAGAATCTCTCATTACATATATACATATATAAATATTCTGGAAAAAGCGAATACCCTAATTTTGAATCCAACTCTAAAATCCCACCCATAACGTATATATAATATGTGTACATATTCTGTAGAAGGCGTAGAACTCTGATTTTGTCGAGGTCTGCCCAGCTATCCACGAACGCGGCTAGTCTGCGTACTGCGCGGCCGCGAACAAGCGCACGCGGCGGCTAATAGCTGCCTGCTTTATACCCTTATATTCACCTTGTACATATTCACCGTGAGCTATATGTATTATGAGTAATTGCTTAAAAGTATTAGAACAGGATGTAACTGCAAATGTACCATCTATTAGATAGTTCCGTGGTTGATCTATTGTCTATAACACTAGATATTGTAGGTGACATCAAAATGGTGTACGCATAATATTCCTCTATAATAGTGTGCTTGTAAAATTTTTCTTTTTCGTCATATCTGCTCATACCAAATGTTTTTATAATTTCCTCTTTTTCGAAAATTTCCTTTACTTCTGCAAAATTTGTTGGTTTTTTTTTGGGAAAATGTTGCTTTTAATTTTATAAAGATGTCTCGCATTTGCCCAAAATTTACTTACCTCTAAATTGCTTATATGTTTCATCAAAAATGTCACGAACATTACTTCTTTTCAACAAATAATATAATAATGATAGCTGTAAAATTTTGTAATATACAACAATTTTAACTCAATCATTCAATTTTAATTATATGGTGTTATGACTCAAAATTTTTAAAACACAATATGGCTTTATGACTCACTCGAGTGTGTTTTAAAGCCATATTAAAGAATTTCGCGATTATGGCTTTATGACTCAATCGATTGAGTCATAATGCCATTAAGGCTTTATCGCATATGGCGTTATATCACGGCACCCATAATCACTACACACACACAGACTATTGAAATTCAAGACCTCACTAATAATAACGGGTACATTAATATAAAATTAGAGAACATACAAATTACAGACAACTATACAAAAATACTACATATAATAAACTTAACCGAGTATCAAATTGCAAAAGACAACATATTAGACAATCTAAATGCGCTATATAACAAAAAGAAAACAAATTCAATTATTCAAACTACAATTTATAATTATAAATTATTAGAAAACAAATTAAATAAATTGCTTCCCTACCATAGGAAACGTCGCGGTCTCATTAACGGTTTAGGAACAGGTTTGAAATTTATAACAGGTACAATGGACAGTACTGACGCAGACGAAATTTATAAAGAATTAGAATTACTAAAAAATAACCAAAATGACTTGTATATCGAAACCAATAAACAAATAATTATTAACAATCAATTAATTAATCAAATTAAAAATATTACGCATCATATAAACTCACAACAATTAATAATAAAAGATTCACTTGAAAAAGAAGCAAACACTATCCAAAAAATAGAACACGAACTATACAGATTTGAATATATTTACCAAATTAATTATAACATAGACCTCTTACGAAATCACATCGACGAAATAGAACAAATAATACTATCCAGTAAATTAGGAATCCTTTCGAGAAATATATTAACGGATGATGAATTACATAAAATTCCAAGCATAGAAGCTCGCGCCAATATAAAAATAACATTAGCCAGTTTTAAAAATGAAATTGTAGTAATCCTATTAGTACCGAACTTTTCAAATAAAAAATATTTTACAACTTATGTAGATTCTTTACCAAACAAATATAATAAAACACTAAATATTGATATAACAAAAGAAATAATTGTAGATGAAAATAATAATGTATACATGGGTAACGTAAAAGATAACTATAAGAATAATTTAATAGAAATAAGAAATGAATGTATTAAAAGCATATTTAAATCACAAAATGTATATTGTAATATGAAAGATTTTACCGATAACGTTATAAACGAAATAAGAGATGGATTAGTTATTACAAAAAATATTAAAGAAACCAATATTAATCATAATTGTAACAAATTAAATATTACGGTAATAGGTACTAAACTAATTAAATTTGAAAACTGTTAAATTGAAATTGACAATATCACATATACAAACAATGCAATAAAAATTAAAGACCATCTCATATTACCTAATTATTATACACCGGTAAAAGAAAATAAAAATAATACTGAAATAATTTTTAAGAAATTACACTTAGAAAAAATTTTTAATAATAGGCAAAATATAGAGGAAATCATGGAAATAAATAACTTAAGAAACTTATTAAATATTAACTTATTTTCGGGCACAATAATAATTGTAACTTTGCTACTAGTGATTACTGTTTACAATCACATTTCAAATAAACGCGTAAAATTTATAATACCTTCGTCGGAGCCTCAGACTAAGGGGGGTGGTGTTATAAGTAGTATAAATATAATATAGATATTATATAAAAACTTTGAACTTAAATAACCCTTTTATTGCACTTGCATAATTTCCAATAATTGTTTTTAATAAACAATTCTCGGAAATAATAACATTTATATTCATGTCTAAATGATTTCCGCTATAAACGAAAGTTACATTACACCCATAAGGTCATTAACATATTAATAAGTAAATTACTAATATATATTAAGTCAGCAACACTTTCAAGTTAAATTGATTGAACATGATTTTACAAGCCTATATTAAACCAATAATGTTATGTAATCAATTATTAAGAATAATTATATTTATTAAGAATTCATGTTAGTAATTAAGAATTATATTAATAAAAGCTGACTTATGCAAAATTAGTTGATAAGATCTTAGTATAAATAGAAGCTAAGAATTATTGTAAGTCAGAGTTCCAGTCTGGCTATCGAAGCCCTAACATAGTAACATCATAATAAGTGTTTAGTGGAATTTTCAAAATAAAATAACTGTAAAAATAAATAAAGTGTTTTTTTATAAATACTAAAATCCAGTTATAAAATTCTTAATCTCCTAATAACTTAGAAGTAGTGTGGAAGCTCTGAATGAAAGAAATTATTTTCTCCTGAATTTGATATGAATGGTGGGAAAAAAACTCATCAGTTTTGCACTAATACATTTAAAGTTTTTCTACCAAAGAGAGTTCTAGTTTTTCATAAAACCAAATTCAGCCATTTTAGTTTTAACTCTAATTAAGTTAAAACAATTACATTAAGTAACACTCTATTAGGTATAAAAAGAGAGCGATGTAGAGAGTAACTGTACTATATTGTTGTTTCATTTATTTCGCGAAACTTCAGTAGTGATTCACAACTCCTTCAGTACTGAATAATTTTCGCTTATACTCTAACAATATCACCTATCTAAAGGTTGAATTGAAATTAGCCTTAAAAGTTTTTTATTTTACTTTTATAACTATAATAATATATACATATACATAATTTTAGTCTGTGTAATTTTAAGAATTTAATGAGCAAGTGTTTCATTAAATTTACTCTTAAGTATATAACAATAATATAGTTATTTGCATAATAGTTTTTCTTTTACTACAATTTCATTATATTAAATTACCAAAAGTGATTTATGAATAGTTACTTTTAAGTACTATTTGACACTGAGTACAAGGATTGAATACAACAAATAAAAATACTTTTTCATAATACGTACGTACGCTTAAAACTTAATAACATTTTATTAAAAACTTAATTACACCAAATAATAAAAATAATATTGAACCTTGTTGTAATGGAAACTAAAATACAAATACAAACTACTTTTAACATTATGTTAATATTTGTAATCATATTTACTTGTGTGTTATCATTTCAATCTGAAATGACGACATCAAAAATTGTATTTAAAACTTCGGCTCCTTACCGGAAAAGTAAGTAAATTGTTTTTTTATTTTTATTATTTTGTTCTATTTTTTTTTATTAAATTCATTTGCATTAACCTAAATTTTTGCCAACATTTTTATTATTTTTTTTAAAAGATTGTCAATGTATTTATTTGAGTGGAACACAAAATCAAAAATGGATAAAATTTAATATTTCATCAGCGGATTATTTACGGTATAATAATTCAGAGTGTGTTCTAATATTTATTACTGGAACTGAACAAGAAATTATAGAAATGAGATTAGAGGATATCCAACTAAGACCAAAGTAAGTATTAAGTTTTGATCAAGTATTAAATATAAATAATCTTATATTAAGGAATAAAAGCGTATTAAGTTCTAAATATCTAGCAGGTATTAAAGTATTAAATTCAATAATTTTTTAGTAAGAAAGTAGAGTAGACTGTGTTAATTCTGGGGTGCTCGCACGTACTTTGTTCGTAGTGTAATAAAATAGAATTACAATTACGGTTACTATTCGAACCCGTTTTATAACACCAAACTAATCATTGACTTTGTCATAAAATATATATTTTAAAAAATTTCAGAAATCTCAGTAGATTATGGAACCTAAGCTTAACTTCAGACCAATTTCGACTTTAGAGAACATTGTATGGCAGCCCCAATTTCACTGAGTAATAAGATTAAATTTTAATAGAACTCAAAATTAGTTTTTACATAAAAGTGAACCGGTGAAAATTTCAGAATCCTATCTTTTTTAGGACCGTGCAAACGGACGTCCACATAGATAAATCAACTTACTTTTCGGTTCTGATCCAATCCATACACTTGAATATAAATTTATCTCATCTCTTTTGCAGCGTTACAAACGTAATGAGAAATTCAGTATACCGTTAGAATGGCGTTTATACGGATATAAAAATACAAAAAAATCGTCCTTTTCATGCGTTTTAAAGAATGATATAGATCAATTTAAATATAGTATATTATTTTATTAATATTATTATATTTTGCGAGAATGAGGTGTAACAAACGCATTCAATTAAATGTGTTTTGTTGGATGTGTTCAATTATAAAAAAATAAAATATTAGTATTTTGTTGAATGTGTTTTGTTTTGGAAAATAAAATGTCGAAAATTATTATGCCAAAAAATATTTTATTAATTTTTAATAAAAAAACAAACAAAAAAAAACTTTTTTATGAATTTAAATTATATAAAATCTTTATAAATTAGTTCATTTACGTTTTTAAAACATTTTCTGGAAATTTTATATAAATAGTAAAACATTTTGTAAATAAAAATTAAGAAGACTATGCTTCACAGGAATATTGTGTAGTAAAAATCTTTTATTAATTTATTTAACTTAATTAAGTACGCATTTAAATATTAAAAATTAAAAAATTGAATTGAAATTAAAAAAAAATTTTACCAAGAAAGGATTTGAACTAACAACCCCAACATTTTATCAAAATCAAAATATACAAAAGGTATATTACATAACTTATTCATTTTCAAGTTTTAAAGATACTAGAAGAAATTATGTGAGTCATTTGTTTTTTTTTTTTTGTGTATCTTTTACTAGAGTCGAAGCATAATCGGCGTTATACAAAAAGTAACGATTGCGATTTTAATTAAGAATATTGTATTGATGAAATTAGAAATAGTTCTTAATTAGAAAAAGTTCTTCTTTCAATTAACCTTCCGCCATTCTGTGACGGGCAAACAGCTAGTTATTTATATTTTAGTATAATATATAAAATTTCCCCTTTGACCACAAGAGAATTCCCTTTCTTATGTTCAATGATTAAATTTTAGCTTGTAATTTCTTGTGTTATATTTTAGTTATTTCACTTTATAATATTTAGCTTGGTTGTTATTCTAGGAGGTGTTAGATATCGTTTGAATTTTATGGATATGGGATTCTCAAAAAATATTCTAACTCTTAATAACTGTTGGCCTATGCCCATTGTTGACTGTTCAATTTTCAATTTCTTTTAAAAAAGAATAGCATAAGTAGTATTATGCAAACGTATGAAATATAAGAGTACACTATTAAAAAATTTAATTATATATGTACCTACTTGATAAATTATTAAGATAAACGAGAGATTTAAAAAAATTATCAGAGTTTGTAAAACTGATTTAAATAATATTTATTTTTAGATGCATACCTATAGCTATTATTGGATTTAAAAATGTACTTTCAAATAGCTCCGTTGCAATTAGGGATTTTTTTATTTCAAATAGTGTAGAAATCTTGTAAATACCGTCCAATGGACGGACGGCTAGAGTTAAATTATACTTTTAGGCGAATTTTTGAAAATTCTTTGAAAATTCGAATTTATTGTAGTTCCATAATTCCGAAATTTTCTCAATGCATCTCACACCATTTAAAACAACTAATAATATTACGAGAAAAAGAGTAGAGCAAACGGAAAACACGCTCTAGAGGCCTACAGGAATGTTATAAACTTTATATGGTCTGATTAACCAATTTTGGCAAAACTTTAATATTGAATACTTTTTAGAACAGAATCAATTATTTATAAAAGAAAATATAAGTTGTGCATAGGAGATATTCGAACATCTTCTAGATACCCAGCCGAATTAGAATTGGGTGAATTACAATGCGGCGGCTCTAGTATGAAAACCTTTTTGGCAATATCATATTCCTACCTCCTCTAGTTTTTGATTTATCACGCGGACAGGCTACCACAGGTAATTAAATTGACAGGACGTACGGACACAAATAGCTTTCGCGAATTACTCTTAGATCGGATCGGATCCTAATTTTACAAAATGTTAAAAAAATTTCTTTTGCCAAATTTAGATAAGGAATTTTCGAAATATATAAAACTTTCAATTTACAATTAAAATCAGATCTTCTACAAGTTAAAAGAATTTCAATTATTTTAGTTATTTATTGATTTTAATTTTGACAGATGACAGATTAATATAAATGATTATTTAAATTTTTGAAAAATCTCTTGAGTTCTCTTATGATCAACTTATATTTAAAGTAAACTTATTGTCAATCAAGATCGATTTACTTTGTGTTAATAATAATTTCTATTACTATTTATATTTTCAAAAAAATTTTTATGCAAAATTATTGGCACGATCAGGCACGATTTCATATCAATTTAAAATCAATAATTTTTCAATTATATTTTCTAGTAAATTGGCAACTTGTCAAAATTTTGTGGAAATCATTTTTGATTTTATTTTTTTTTCTGTTTTCGGAAGAAAATGTAAAATTGAAGGGTAAAAATTGGAAAACGCTAATGTAATTATTGCAAACTTATTATTATTGTATGTTTTTTTTTCTAATTTTTGGCACTTTTGATTATTGAAGTGTATTAAAATAATATTTAAAAAAAATTATTAAAAATTTGAGAAATAATAAGATGAAAAATTACAGCCTTTAGATTTGATGCATTCATGCATAGATGAAAAATCATTTTTTTTTTTAAAAACATTCTCATTATTAAATAAGTTTTGCCCATATTTTTATGGATTATTAAAATGTTTATGAATTATGTTTAAAAAAAATTTACAATGTAGCTTCAGGTTGTTAGAATGAAGAAAGATGTACAATTAAATTTTGTACCTATATAAAAATAATATATTATGTATTTATGTAAGTATATAAATGAAACAAGTATTATGTTTCTTAAGGACAAAATTGTAATGAATTTTGCAATTTGTTTTAAATTTCGTAATTTCCTTTTCGTCCTTTTCAACTGGACAATTTAAGCGTTGCTTAAATCATGTAAACAACCTGAATCACGTATATCACATTTTTTAGCTATGTATATCCGTCCGTCCGCACGATAACTCAAAAATTAAAAGAGGACGCAAATTCGTTTTTTTTTGCAATAACCATTTTGGTCCATGGATTCGGGTATAGCTGCCATACAAATTCTTTTTTTATATGAGTGTTACTCTGCCCCTATTACAGCTGTGTGTCTGAAATTTTGCCAAAAGTAGTTTAGTTTTATGGTCAAACTTTCTGCAAAATTTGGTTGGCCTACTGCAAAGGGTTCGAGTAGCTGCCATACAACTTCTTAGTTTATATAAGCATTGCTCTATACCTATTGAAGTTGGGTGCCTGTAATTTTGCCAAAAATATTTTAATGTAATGACCAAAGTTACTGTAAAATTTGGTTTCTCTACTGCAGAAGGTTCGAGTAGCTGCCATACAACTCCTTTTTTTATAGGAGCATTACACTACACCTAATAAAGCTGGTAAGATTGAAATTTTGCCAAAAGTAATTAATTTTTATAATAATAATGATATAATGTTTATATAACGGTCATACGGGTATCCCAGAGTTGACACAGTCTACTCTATCACACTCTTTCTCGTTTTTAAAAATAAAAGCGGTTCTTTAAATTGAAGAAAGTCTCTCGGTCTTAAACGTTTTTGCTTAGATAGTAAAATTCCAAATTTTGCCGGAATTCACAATTTAATTTCTAGAAACTCAAAGAATTGGAGGTAGGGTGCTATTAGGACTTAAAAATTAAAAATTTACTGTTTTTATAAGAAAGCAGTAACTTAGTCACCAGTGTATATATTTCTTTAATTAAACGGTAACATTGAAGCTCCAACATTATATTTGGATAAAATACTCCTAAAGTAAAATACTTGAAAATGTGCTTTTTTAAAAACCCTTAGTTTTTTTCATGACTTGTTGATAATATGTTCATTAAGAACTCTAGGTAAATACTGTCGAAATCCATTATCTGGAAAAATACCACCTTCTGTGTCTGTTCTATCTGAAGAATATGAAGTAAACTTATAGTATATATTTATTTTGTAAGGTCTCCTCCAATTCTCAAGCTTTTAACTTAAACCGTGTGGGGTTAAAAATTTTTCATAAATTAAGTTATGGTGCGTTTTGTTTTTGAATAAATTGTATAATAGGGTCAATAAGAATATAGAGTAGAAAATTATATACATGAATTTAATGGAGGTGTAGCAATAAGTGAAAATCAGCTATCGTATTAAAAATACATTCTTAATTGATTTTTTTTTTAACAAGTTTAGCCTCGTAACGTGTGGGGTTTCAGAAAAAAATTTCAAATTATGCAAAAGTTTTGTAAACATAGCACGGTCAGACAAATGGATAGCTTAAAACTATGTGAGCACATCTTTTTTAAAATTTTTGGAAAATGTGCTGAAAATTGGAAATATTCAACTAAAATTTAAAATAAAAAACCAGCAAATGTTATTAACTGTGTATTATATAAAATTTTAACTAGCCTGCAGCAACTAAAATTAAACTGACGTGGTAATCTCTAATATCGCATTTATAGCCAGATTTTCTGAGTATCTAAAAATATTTTCAAATGCGATATTTAATTTTCTTAATCTCTTCGGAAATGGTATTGATTTTATTTTAGTTTCTTCTATAACAAATGCCCAGTAAGTAACAAACACAGTATTTTGAATTACCGATTATCATTATTCTTTATAAATAAAACTTAATCTGAATTAACTTTATACAAACTTTTATTTTCTATCAAATTAAAATATCATAAATATATGCAATTCAATTTTATATATTAATAATATAATTATAATATTTTTATGGAAGATTAAGAATTTTATGCCATGTATGACTCATTTATATGCCAAAATAAATAAAAAAATTTCTATTTTCAATCATCCATATATTGAAATTTGACATATTTAGAATATTGAAAACTTAATCCAAAATAAATTGTAAAAAAATATTTATAGATTAGATATATAAATTTTCAATATTTTTTTTTATTTTCTTTTATTTTTTTTTAATTTTAATCTAATTAAAATAAATTTAATAATATTTAATTTTAGATGAACTAAATACATATAATATAATTTTTTTTACTTCATTTTGCTCTTCTTCAACCCTTACACTTAACTCTTCGCAAATACTTATAAGATAGTTTTCTTCTTATTTTTATTGTGGAACTCATAAATTAAAAACAACATAAAAATGCATTTTTCTCTTTGCTAACTTTTTAAAAATTGCATATATGTATAGATGTTATTAAATTGCATATATAGAAAGGTAAATCTAGATAACGATGTACAAATATAATTGAGACTTTGTGTGGGTAATATTTGGTATTCTTAATGGACACCTTGTATTTTGAACCCAGTACAGTTAGACTAGTACAATTTTGGGAAATGGGCTTTGCCACAACGAGTAAGCTTTTTAAAATATATTGCAATCATATTCAACCTGAACCCATATGTGTACAACATATTGAAATTTAAGGAAACTTTTAACATCTCCCTTTGTAATATTTTCTTCCAAATTTTCCTGTTTAATCTACGCTTAATTAATTCATGATTTTCAATGCCTTTTCTTCAGGTTCCTTTCTAAATCAAACTAAACCCGTAAAATGCCTATTAATAGTTTTAAGGTTTAAGTTTAAAAAAGTGCATGGGTTACATTTTGAGGGATGATTTAGGACAGCCGCTCTAACCGCTTATTCATGGACTAGTTATAAAAGTAAGTAATAAAAGTACTAAAAATAAAACGGGTTTTCCTGTTCTTTAATCTGAAATCAATATTGATAGATATTTTCAAAAGTTCGCATCTTGGAAGAATATTTAAAAACGTGGAAGATTTTTATAGTTACCCTTGTCAACTTTAAGATATCCCACTTTGCATGCCCACTATGATGAATAAATTAAAATAAATTATTAATTAAAAAAAAATAAAAATTTGACTCACTCTAAAAGTTGGTTCTAGTAATGAGTGTCCAACTTAGCCAAATAACTTATTACTTTATTTGCCCAGTTTTTATTTTAAACTCGCAGCTTTATTAGATTCACAGTTATCGAATTGACAATTTTGTATTGGAGCTCTCCGAAAATGAAGCCTCAACATTTTGAAACTTTATAAAAGTGCTTGTGCTACTTAAGACTAATCTTGTATATTTTACATCATTCCAGTTTTATTAGTTTAGAAGATTATATTCGTTCAAAAAAGTTGTATGGCAGTTCCCCGCAGTCTTGGTCCGATTTTAACCTACTGGAACCTATAAATTATCTAAAAACTACTTTGGGTGAATTTCAAAACTCTAGCCCTTTTTGTTTTTTGAGTTATCATGCTGACACACCAACGAATGAACGGACAGACACACTCTGCAAAATCGATTCATTTTTGGATCATGAGCCGATACGTTCCTTTGACACTATATGTAGTTCGTCTAGATCGATGCGTTACAGACGGAGTAGCAATTTTAATATACCAGGGGCGTTTTTAGTAGGCACAGGTATAAAAATAAAACAAAAGTGTTAAATATTGAGCTCCCATTGAGCTCTCATTCTAGCTCTGTAAATAAATTGCTTTGGTAATTTTACCGCAGTCGTGGCAAAATTAATTAATTTAACTAAAATTTGAAAGCTTTCATATATTCACCTAAGGTACTGTTCAGTCATATAAAATTGTTAACACTCAAACATTGTAATTAATAATGAGTAGAACTAATTTAAATAAATAAAAATTTTTATCCATGTAATACAAAATTATTTTAAGGATTACCCCCAATAAAAAAAAACACAAAAATCACAAAATATGCAATGGCCTTTATTTATATTAAAATTATTTAAAATCAATTAAAAGAATTTTTTTAAATAAATTTCCGTAGGGTGGTGCATTAAATATTAATATATATTTAATAAAATTCAAAATAAGGAATGAAAAAACCAGGTGTTTTTAAAAATGCACATTTTCTAAAATTAAATGATGGTTCATAGTTTTGTGTAAAAAGTAAATTTAATAATATTTTATTAATAATGTCTTAGAACTACTATTAGAATTTTATCATATATGTGATTTTATCATATATGGAATTCTAAACAATCAAGAGGCACTTTAAATCTTCAATTTTAAGGAAACCCCTCAAATCGCTCCTTTGAAATATAATATTGGGACTTTAGTTTGTGTAAATAACTTAAGAAAAATTTGGACCAAGGGGTAAGATGCAGTATGAGTAGTATGGAATCAAAAATTAAAAACCTCCATTGAGAAAAGAGGATGTTTTTTGATAAAAGGGATGTGAATAATAAATAAATAAAAAAAATTAGTTAGTGGGTAAAAACTAATTTTCCACTTTGTCGGAAACGCCTAAATCCGAAATTTTTTTTTGTCTGTTCGTGTGTGTGTATGTATGTGTTTATGGATGTGAATCTGTGAACAAAAAAACTCGCGTTTAAATGAAATTTGGTATAAATGCTTAATTGGTCAAAAAAAAGGTTAAGTTCGTAGATAGGCTGAACCAGACCACGGAAACGAAGGCTCCATACAAAAACTCCAAACTTTTCCAGAAATCCCTTGTTCTAACCGTCGAAATGAGCTCAAATTCGGAACATAGACTACTGGTAGGTACCTATGAACAGCAGCTTTCATAAATTGAGTAAGGAGGGGGGGAGGGGGATCCCATATAAAATAATAAGACTTTACAATACAAACACAATATGCAATACATCCTGGATTTACTTCAACGTTTTTTATGTAAAAGTGCAAGTGCAAGTTATGCAAGATAAATCACAAAATGTTATTTTCCAATTCACAAGACCACTTTTTCTATTTTTTAACTACTCTGTACTACACATCGGACTTCAGTTTTTGACATTTTACAGCTCTGAAAACGACTGCCACATAAAAATACTTTTCTAAATAACTTATTTTTTTAAAGGATCTAACTCCACTCAAAATTTTAAGTTTTTAAACTCGAGCCTCCATAACCGTAAATTAAAATATCGTATGGCAACACTATATATTTATAAGGCATAATTATTGAGAACTTGTGTTATCGTTTGTAACCATCTGAACAGACCGACAGTCAGACGAACACTATATATTTTTAAAACTTTTTTAAGAAATTGTGATAAAACTTGGAAGGAAGTATAAAATATTCTTTTACTCTCAGGGTTTCGCATATTTTTTTTTTTTAATATTTTTTTACGCAAATTGGTGGGATCAAAAGATTCAAATAAAAAAAAAATCTCTTATGAGTTCTATAAAAACGAAATTTTAATTGAATTTTAATTAGTCAATTTACGTTATTTGTTGATTTAATTTTATTTAAAAAAAAATCGGTTTTTCTTTTTTAATAATTTTTTGTTTCAATTATTATAAATTATAATTTATAAATCGTGAAATTTTATTTTTTAAGTGATTGACAATCGTTTAAAGAGTATTAGTGTTAAGTTAAAGATATTTTTTTAAAGAGAACCATGAATCCCCATGCAAGCAATTTGGAATTACCAGAGCATTTAAAGGTATTACATGAAAAAGGTTTAATAACAAATGCATTTAGTAATATAAATTATTACTTAATGCAATAACCATTACAATATATGGCCATTTGTATTTTTTGGAATACGATCAACTAATCAAGAATATCTAAATATCTCTTCAAATGCATCAGCTTAATTTATCGGAAAATTGCTTACCGAATGGATTATAATTAAAGTTAAAACTAATTAATTATAGTATTTTATTTTTAATCAATTTAAATAATTGGTAAAACTTATAAAGTGTTGTAAAATTGGACGCTGACCAATTTATTATAAACTTAGTTCGTTTGTCCGATTGTCTTATTAAATCAAATAATAGGCATTTCTATTCTGGCTTCTTTTAAGTCCGACTAATTTATTCTACTCACATTAAAATCATTTAATGACGTAATAGCTTTGCCAAATTTTCAAGAACTCGAACTTAAAAGGGATCGGTTTTTGTGGGGAATTCCCTTCATTATATTAAAAAAAATGTTGTTAAATTCAAATTAAAACGAATGATCAGAATAATTACCGAAATATGGCTTTAAAACACAGAATTCACTAATCAAATATTATAAGCTCTTCTTAGTCCATATTTTAAGTCCCGTTTTTTAAAAAGTGTTTTCCCTAATTCCAATCTCAAAACAAGCCGTAGCATGTTTGAGATATATGCCAATATTTGTTTTTACAAAAGGAAGCAGTTTTAGTAGGTTAAAGTCCAAGCAATAACCAAAGAAACCTGATTTAGTTATCTTGGGCGATGTTATCTTCGGGGGTATGCAAAAATTCAGAGAAAAAAAATTTTACTAGATATTAAAGCTGCATAAACTCTTTCGTATTGATAATACTAACATTTCCTTTTGTAAGAAACTAAATTAAATTAACTTCAGCAGCTACAAGTTTCTATCTTTCGAACTTTAGTTTTTAAATGGTAGTCTTATAAAAATTTTCCATTAGATCTAGTACAAAATACGATTTTGAACCCACTCTGTTGGAAACTCTGAAATCTGAATTAGTTAATAAATTTACAAAAATATTTTGTTATTACCATAGAAACGAAAAAAATCCAAAGTAGATGAACAAATTGAGGATCTACCACAGGACAATAAATCTTCGGCACTGAAAGCTATTGAAGAAATTTTAAATCCAACATTTAAAAAACCCGAAACCATTGGTGAATATATGGCACCACAAATTGTTACAGCTGATGATGTTGATGCATTAAATGATTTGGATGAACAGAAGTTATTTGAATTGAAAGAAGTAAAATATTTTAGTTTTTATATTTGCAGTTTCTTTTTAAATCCCCTCATTCTCAATTTTTTAGGTTTTTTCACTGTTTGACATGGACAGCGATGGTATTATATCAGAAGAAGATTTAAGATCATCATTTCTTTCAGTTGGTAAAGAAATTGATGAACAACAAATAAAAGAAATGATGGAAGAAGCAATGCAACCACTTAATTTTGATTCATTTGTTATGCTGATGGGTTACAGAACAATTGAATTAGATCCAGAAGATGTTCTTTTAGAAGCATGGAGTAAATGGGATATTAATGGAACTGGTTTAATTGATCATGAAAGGTTTTTATTATTATTAAATTTTTATATAATATAAATTTTTTTCTTGATCGATTTATATGTTTAATCTTGGATACTTGGTAAATCTAGAATCTTTTCGGATTTAATTCACAAAGGTGATAAATTTTCTACCAGTGAAGCAATAGAAGCCTTAAAAGAAGCTCCGTATGCTAAACCAAAATCATTAGATGAACGATCAAAATTAATTGATTATCAGGCATTCTGTAAAATGCTGTGTGGTCTTAGAAAACGTAAGGAATTTGTTAGATCAGATGAAGTTCCAGTTCTTTCTGCTGTCGAAGAAAAAAAATCTGAACGAAAAAAGAGTGAAGCCAGTTAAAAAAAAAAAAGATTAATTAAAATTTTTTTTTTTTAATAATAAAATTTAAGTGAAATAAAAAGAAATTACTTAAGAAAACTCTTTTTTAAATATTTTATTTCTAATTGTAATTTAAAGGTGGCAGAATTCGGCGATTGAGGTATTTATGACTCAGGGAATTAAAAAAACACAAAAAAAATTAGTCAAACATTTTCAGGAGATTATTACATCGATGAAGGTGCCTAGAGTAGTAAAATGGTATTATATTGGGAACTACAGAAAAAGTTTATATTAGCGAATTAAAGTCGAGCACAAAATCGAAGTCGTGCAATTTTGCAGATTATTCTTTCTGGACTTTTGTCACCTCGTCACCCCAATTCAATGTTAAGTTAATATATCTATGTTTATGTACAAAAAATATACTATTTAAAAAATGTACTAAAATATTTACAAAAATAGTTAAGTGTAATGACCTAAGTTACTGCAAAATTTGGTTGGTCTACTGCAGAAGGTTCGGGTAGCTGCCATACAACTCCTTCTTTTATATGAGCTTTACACTACACCTGATGAAGCTGGGTGTCTGAAATTTTGCAAAAAACAGTTTAGTGTAATGGCCAAAGTTACTGCAAAATTTAGTTGGTCTACTGCTGAGGGTTCGAGTAGCTGCCATACAACTCCTTCTTTTATATGAGCATTACACTACACCTAATAAAGCTGTATGTTTGAAATTTTGCCAAAAGTAATTAACCGGATGCGGGTATCCCAGAGTTGACAAAGTCTGTACTGTACTTTACTACACTCTTCCTCGTTTAGTTTAATTTTGCAATTGTGTTTTTTTTTAAACCTTTGTTTATTTTCATAACTTGTCTGTGCTTGAATTTAGATGTTTTAAATAATATAGTTCATTTTCTTAAACTATTATTTGAATTTTGAAAAAAAAACAGTTTCTAACAATTTTTAGTACTAAAAATGCTCTTTAGTGCATTCTTTATTTCCATGAATACTTAACAATCTGCTAAGTCAAACCATGAGAACAGAATTCTTATTCATTTGAGATATTTAAAAAATAAAATTATAATTTTCAATTAAGCATTTAAATATTTCTTTAAATTAAAAAAAAATAATTATTTATAAGTTAATTAAAAATATTTTTCATTATTTGTTGCAACATTTAATTTCAGTTGTTTAGATCAAATTCATATTTTTCAAAATTTACGTGAAACACTTATTCAAGACACAAACCAACCAGAAGATACAATTTGTTATGAAAATTTATATCAATTTTTACAGCTAGAAAATAACAGTATATCAAATTCAAAAACCATTGATAGTGGTATTGATGAAACAACATTTATTTCAACAAATTTAAAGAATAATATAATCGAAGACACAAACCAAATTTATGGAAAGAAAAAATCACCATTAAAAATTGAAAATTCACCATTCACAATTGATTTGACCACAAGGAGGAGAGAAAATTTTCATATTGAAAATCCACCATCAATTTTTAGTTCAGGTGAGAAATGTGTTAGTTAAATTATTAAATTAAGTGGGTGCATAATAACGGGGTTTTTTTAACCTGTGGGATAAATTTTTGTTTACCGTGGATGCAGAAGAAAGGGTTTCAAATTCTTTCTAGTATAATTTAATTTATTTATAGCTTTTAGGGCTTTTTTTTAGCACATTTTAGAAAATTTTTTAAAAAATATGCTTATTAGTTTAAATCTGTCCGTCCGTATGTAAATCGATGTAACACGTGTAAAATAGAGAAAAGAAATTTGAACTACGTGTAGGTTGTGCAAAAAAAAATAATTTCATGGAAGAACTTTTTTCTGGAGCTTCGGAGCTACAGCCCCCAAAGTCGGAAAAGAACCTATATTTAAATTGTTATAATAAGTGTTCTATTGGGTATAGTTTTAATCTGAAAACGGTAAGAAAAAGCTTATTTTATAGGGCCGCCATACTTTACTTAAAATTTACCGTTATGCAACACTAAATTTCTGCAAAATTTTTGGCCCATATATCTTCCGAGGAGCTTAAGTTAGAAACTTGAAATTTTGTAGAAGTTAGATGTTCAGAAATTAGTAGGAGTCATATGAGAACATTTTTTTATAACGCCTCTTGTTTTCTATTTTTAAGGACCTGTATCTTAAAAACTAGTTCAAAGTTTATTTTTAAAATTTAGAGCTCCAACATTATATTTTAATAAATGTTAAAGGTTTTCATTAAATTTAATAGGGGTTCCTAAAACTAAAGAAAATGTCTCTTAGTTTTAACCAATTTTGCTTAGATAATAAGATAAAAGATTGTAGGCGGGGGGAGGTGGCGTTAGATCCTCATAAATTACCATAAGTTTATTTAGTAAAAATTTCGGAACCATCCTCTTTCAAGAACTATTAGGACTTGAAAATTAAAAATTTTCCATTTTAATAAAGCAGTAACTTAGTCACCAGTGACTATAATTCCTAAATTAAATATATATATTGTTACATCCTCACAGGATTGCCCCTCACCACCAGAGGGATTGCCCCTCACCCCCAGAGGGATTGCCCCTCACCACCAGAGGGATTACCCCTCACCACCAGAGGGATTGCCCCTCACCACCAGAGGATTGCCCCTCACCACCAGGATTGCCCTGTAGCACTAAACCACAATAATGTTATAAAAACACATGTTTCTCCATTCCAATAACCTCATACGAAATTTCGATGATAACGCATAATCATACTCGTGCCGTATAAATTTGCTTCATAAATTTTTTTTCTCTTTTTATAAATTTATTTTTTGTTGTTTCTTTTAAAGTGTCATTTTGCATACAAAAAACCAAATGCACTTGTTATACTGTATTATTTAGAATAAGTAAAGGTCAGCAAATAAATAATTTTAAGATTGTGTAATAATAACTAATTAAAATAAGTACTTAAGAAATCGTATTCGAATATTAATTTTTTTTATGTTTAACGTGTCATTTTTAGAAAATTAAAAATAAGTGAATAAAAAGAAACTTTTGTAAAGTCAGTTCATTTTGACTATCAATAAAGAAAAGATAATTATTAAAATTTAGAAATTTTTAAATCAAGAAATATTTTTTGTTTTATTTTTTTTGGTCCGAAAATATTATTGGCGCAGTCGGTAGGATCCTAAAAAATAACAGGATCCAGTGATAAAGGACAAAGAAAAAAAAATTAATATTTCTTTCTATTTAGTGAAAATAAATTGATTAAGTGCCTAATTTTTTTAGTAATTAAAATTTCAAAAAAAAGTGAACTCATAAGAAATTCCAATTTCAGGAATTTTGAAAACAATAAAAGAAAACTGTGAACATAAGAAATTTTAATTTAAAATTTTGAAAATTCAACATTATTGAATAATTAATTAAACTTTAATTTATAAGTAATTAAAACTTAAAAATAAAGAAAAGAAATAAAAACTTTCTTCTAATATTTATAACTACCTATAATAAAACTTAAAATAATCAAAATTAATATTAAGAAAATAATATAAAACTTATAATTAAAATTAATATTAAAAAAAATAAATTTTCTTATTAAAATTAAAAAAAAAAAAAAAAAAAAAAAAAATATAAGGAATTTTTTTTTAAAAAAAAAAGAGACAAACAGTTAAATCAAAAAGTTTAAATAAAATTAATAAAAGTTAAAATAAAAATTTTTTTTAACTTTAAAATAAAATTAAATTAAAAGCGAAAAAAAAATTTTATGTTCCAAAGAGAGAGAAATCGTTCCATCAGAAGAGCTCGTACAACCAGCAACAAATTCTATAAGAAATTCAGCACCGATTCGGATTCAGAACCAGAGAGACAAACGAACAACTACAAAAACAACATGCCAGATCAACCACAGTTATTAACATTGGAAATAGATCCACTAAAATACATTGAACGTCTGCCCGAGTTCGATGGGAAAGGTAACGATTTAATTAATTTTTTAGATTTAGTAGAATTAATAATTCCTTCAGTTATTAAATATGATATAAGTAGTCAAAATATTTTGCTTAGTAGAATTAAAAGTAAGTTAGTTAATAAGGCTAGAGTAGTAATTGAGGTAAATAATAATGCGAAAACTTGGTCTGAAATACGGGAAGTTTTAATTAACAATTTCGGAGAAAAGAAAAGTGCCCTCCAAATTTACAACGAACTTAGAGATGTAACATTTACTTCTAACAGTGTAGATCTGTATAATAACATAAAAAATATTTTAAGGAGGCTAAATAACAAAATTAGAGAAGAACCCAATTCGAGTTTTAGTATTGCCGCCAATATTAAAACCGGATTGGAGATTTTTAAAGATAAGTTACCTGAACCAATGCGTTCCGTATTATTTAGTAGAAATCCTGAAACAATTGAAGTGGCAATGGATATTCTACATGAGGGAAACTACGCGTATTTTAATCCATTTGGGAACAATTCCAAAAATAAAAATAACTCTAACAATAATAGTAGGTTTAATTATGGTAACAACAAAAATAATAGTAAAATAAATCAAAATCAATATAGAAATAACGCTAATTACAATAAATCAAATAGTGCTAACTATAATAATTTTAATCGCAATAATAATTATAACCGCAATTATAATAGCAATAATAGTTATAACCAAAATACTAACCGAACCAACAATAATAATCATAATAGTAATAATTATAATGATAACAATAGTCGTGCTAATTATAACAATTTTAATAATAGTCATAGTAATAGTCAAAATACCAGAAGAAATGCAACAAATTCACAATCAGAACCGATGGATGTGGTTCCTCCAACGATTAATTCTAGAGTGAATACAGTACAAACGGTTGAAAATTTTCAATTAACAGCCTCGACCAAGAGTCCATTCCTTATATAACAATCCAATCAAAAGGAAGACCCTTAAAATTTGTTGTAGACACGGGTGCTTCCATGAGTATAATTAATACAAACATTTGCAATCCTATCTATGCTAGTAAAATAAAAGCCGCGAATATAAAAACTATCACTGATATCACCACTTGTGATACCCTGATAACGATTGAATCTTTCGTAGAATTCAATTCTGATATAAAAATAAAATTCTTAGAAATGAAATTTCATGATAAATTTGATGGCATTATAGGAAATAATATTTTACGTCCTCTTGAAGCCGAAATTAATTATAAAGAAAAATTTCTAAAATTAAAAACGGGAAGCATAATTCCACTTTTCTTCAATGAAAATGAAGAAAAGGAATACTCCATTCCAGTTCCGTTAAAGGAGCTAGAAGTATTTCAAAACGAAATATTTTTAGGAGAAAATGAAATCAGGTGTGATCATTTAGACACATCTACAAAATCAGAGCTTTTGAATTTAATAAGAAAGTTCGAAAAAGCCTTTTACCACGAAGGTGATGATCTGTCATTTACTCATGCTATTAAACATCAAATTAAAACTGTGAATGAGCTTCCAATTTATACTAGAACATACCGTTATCCGGAAATACATCGCCAAGAAGTTAATGATCAAATAAAAGATATGTTAAAATAGGGAATTATTAGACATAGTGATTCACCATATTCGGCTCCAATATGGGTTGTCCCAAAAAAACAAGATGCGTCAGGCAAACAAAAGTGGCGCATTGTCATTGATTACAGAAAACTGAACAATGTCACGATTGACGATAAATATCCTATCCCTAATATGGATGATATCCTAGATAAGCTAGGCAGAGCTATGTATTTCACTACTCTGGACTTAGCGAAAGGTTATCACCAAATAGAAATAGCAGAAGATGACATTAAAAAGACCGCATTTAACACCAATAACGGTCACTTTGAATTCGTCAGGATGCCATTTGGACTTAAAAATGCTCCTGCAACGTTTCAAAGACTAATGAATTCTGTTTTAAGGGATTTTATAGGTAAAATATGCTATGTTTATTTAGACGACATAATAATTTTCAGTACTAGTAAAGAAGAGCACTTTGAAAATTTGAAAAGAATATTACAGAAATTGAAAGATGCTAACTTAAAGATTCAGTTAGATAAAAGTGAGTTCATGAAACAAGAAACCGAGTTCTTGGGCCATGTGGTTACAACCAAGGGAATCAAACCCAACCCAAACAAACTTGAAGCTATTAATAAGTTCCCAATCCCCAGAACTCAAAAACAAATAAAATCATTTTTGGGTTTAGTCGGTTATTATCGTAAATTTATTAGAGATTTTGCGAAAATAGCCAAACCTTTAACCACTTGCTTAAAAAAAAATAGACACATTAATATTTCTGACTTAGAATACAAAAATGCTTTTAACTCGTTAAAATTGTTAATTTCCACCGATCCTATTCTCGTTTATCCTGATTTTGAAAAAAAATTTATATTAACAACTGATGCAAGTAACTTCGCTCTTGGGGCTGTTCTCTCTCAAGACAATCATCCAATTTGCTACGCGTCAAGAACGCTTAATGAGCATGAATGCAGATATTCAACGATAGAAAAAGAATTATTGGGGATAGTATGGGCAGTGAAGTATTTTAGACCATACCTTTATGGTCGTAAATTCACAATTAGAACAGATCACAAACCCTTGCAATGGTTACATAACTTGAAAGAACCTAATTCAAAATTGCAAAGGTGGAAAATCAAGTTAGAAGAATTTAATTTTGACATAGAATATTTAAGTGGGCGCGAAAACAAAGTTGCAGATGCTCTTTCACGCGTTGAGATTCATTTAAACGAATCAAATTTAAATAGACTAAATTCGAATGATAATAATTCAAACAACATGGAAGTTGACGAAATACGATCAACTGATGCTACAATGCATTCAGCTGACGAAGACAATTCCGAATATATTCCTATATCAGAATCACCACTTAATTTCTACAAAACACAAATCATAATAGAAAAGGGTTCACAAGAACAATTGAAATTGTTTAAAATCCATCGTAGAACAAGAAAAATTTTCACACATCCTAATCCTAACGAAAAATTTTTTATTGAAGTTTTTAAAAATCATATTCCTAGTAAAGGAATAATAGGAATTATGATTGAAGATATTAATATTTACAGTTCTTTTCAAAATACATACCTAAAATATTTTTCAAAAAATAAACTAATAAAATTAAACAAATGCTCATTTTTACTTACTGACATTTTATATCATCTTGAAATAAAGGAACTTATTCTTGACCAGCACATAAAAACAAACCATAGAGGTATCAATGATGTTTATCGAAATTTAAAGAAAAGCTACTATTTTCCTAAATTAAAAAATGAAATTCAGAATGTTATAAATAATTGTCATATTTGTAACATCGCAAAGTATGAAAGACGTCCTTTAAATCTACCGTTAAAAATTACAGAAACCCCTGAAAAACCATTACAAGTAGTCCATATGGACATATGGTTTCACACAAAAGGAAATCCATACTTGACAATTATTGACAAGTTTTCAAAGCACGCCCAAATCATTCCCTTAAAATCTAGGAATTGGGTGGATTTGAAAAATGGATTTATGCAATATATAGCATCTTTCGGTAAACCTGTTAAAGTTGTAACCGACCAAGAGAAGGGCTTTAACAGCCTGAATTTCAAAAATTATTTAGAGACAGAAGGAATTGACGTTCATTTTACTACTCCCAATAATCATAGTAGTAATGCGGATATCGAAAGATTCCATAATACCTTGAATGAACACCTACGAATTTTGAACACGATCCAAAAAGAAGAAGGTCAAATTACGGACGAAGATCCCATTATCAAAAGCTTAAAAGTCTACAACGAAACTATTCACACCTCAACTGGCAAAAGGCCTATTGACTTTTTAAATGGTGTTATTTCTTTCGACCAATATCCTTATATCAAAGAATTTATTACAAAAATCAAAGAAAAATCTATCAGAAAACGTAATAAAGGAAAAACCAATGGTAAGCCTTCCAATTACCTTAAGTTAAATAGGGTTACAAAATTACAACCCTACCACAAAAAGGTGAAAATGATAGAAACAGGTCAAGACCATCATAAAATTAACAATGAAATCCTCCCTCGCTATAATAATCAATTTAAAAGAAAGTATAAATTTCAAAATTAACAAATTTCTCTTCTTTCATTTTTTTTCAGCAATTATCATTTTACTTCTCCTGCTATTTCCATATTCAGTCCTCTCAAAATCATCTATAGAAATTACAGAACTAAAATCCGGTAACGGATACATTTTGTTTCAAGAGCACGAGCTAAAAATAATTCATAATTATAGTAAAATTTTGCATATAATAGATTTGTCGAAGTATGAAGAAAGTATAAGTAAAATAGAACTTAACATAAACCAGTTGCAAGAAAAAACTAACATTCCAAATACACTTCTATACAATTTCAATCACTTGAAAGAAGAATTCAGTAGTATAATTCCTCACCATGTTACAAAACGAGGTTTAGTAAATTTGGTTGGTAACGGTCTTCGATTTCTCACTGGAGTCATGGACAATGATGAACGTGAAGAAATAGAAGAACATTTCAAAATAATAGAAAGTAATAATAAAAAAGCCATAGAAAATTTAAATGCTCAAATATCAATAAACAAAGAAATTTCAGATCAAGTCGAAACAATTACTAAACATGTAAACTTAGTACAAAAAAATATAAGTGATACAATAAATAATTTTGATAAGCATATTAAAGAAATTGAAATTAAACTTAACCTTTTTATTATAAAAAATGAAATTAGTGAGAACATACAAATTTTAGTAAAACAAATTGAAAACATAAAAGAAATAATATTGTCAAGTAGATTAGAAATTTTAGCAAAAGATGTTCTTACAAAGGAAGAAATTGTAAATTATAATATAACCGTAGAAACTCTACCTTACATAAAAAATTCTGTATTGTTTAATGATTCTGTTATTGTATTTGTAATTTCAATACCAAATTTTGTCAAAGAAAATTGTTATAGGAACATAATTGTTAAAGTTCCAAATAAAGATAGTAATTTAGAATTAGATACTAATTTAAGTAAAGTTATAAATTGTAAACAAAATATTTTTGAAAATGTAGAAAAATATAACATATTAGAAAAAAAACCTGATCCCAATTGAGGATCAATGTATTGCAAATTTAATGAAAACAAATCAAATGATTTGCCATTATAAGCAAAATCTTGCAATGGAGATAAAATCAATTTCAAGTAACATTGTGGTAACAAAAAAATTTGAAAGAAACCTCTCTTTATAATAATTGTGGTCAAATTACCGACATAAAAATAAAAGAAAACAATTTAATAAAATTTCATAACTGTAAAATTTCTCTCGGAGCTTTTGATCAAAAAAATTCCGAAGAAGAATATCATCACCGAATTTCACCCTATGTAAATCGCAACATAACTGTAGCGAAAATTTCAAATCAATTTCATGTGGATGATTTGTATTACACACAAATCAATAACACAAAGCACATAGAGGAATTAAAATTCATTCACCACAAAAGTTGGTATACAAATCTAACATTGGACGTGATTACAGTTACAGCAATAATTATTATTTGCATTTTCCTTTTTATAAAGTTTAAATTTGCTCTACCCAAAATTCCAATACAATCAAGTGGGATTCGCCAGGAGTCGAATCTTAAGGGCGGAGGTGTTACATCCTCACAGGATTGCCCCTCACCACCAGAGGGATTGCCCCTCACCACCAGAGGGATTGCCCCTCACCACCAGAGGGATTACCCCTCACCACCAGAGGGATTGCCCCTCACCACCAGAGGATTGCCCCTCACCACCAGGATTGCCCTGTAGCACTAAACCACAATAATGTTATAAAAACACATGTTTCTCCATTCCAATAACCTCATACGAAATTTCGATGATAACGCATAATCATACTCGTGCCGTATAAATTTGCTTCATAAATTTTTTTTCTCTTTTTATAAATTTATTTTTTGTTGTTTCTTTTAAAGTGTCATTTTGCATACAAAAAACCAAATGCACTTGTTATACTGTATTATTTAGAATAAGTAAAGGTCAGCAAATAAATAATTTTAAGATTGTGTAATAATAACTAATTAAAATAAGTACTTAAGAAATCGTATTCGAATATTAATTTTTTTTATGTTTAACGTGTCATTTTTAGAAAATTAAAAATAAGTGAATAAAAAGAAACTTTTGTAAAGTCAGTTCATTTTGACTATCAATAAAGAAAAGATAATTATTAAAATTTAGAAATTTTTAAATCAAGAAATATTTTTTGTTTTATTTTTTTTGGTCCGAAAATATTATTATATATATATGTTTTACCCTAAACTCATTAGAAAATACTATATAATTATTGAAAATGTGCTTTTTTAAAAACCCTTGGATTTTCCATCACTTGTTTATTTAAAATTTTCAATTTTATTGTTTTTTTTTGTTTTTACAGATAGAATTTTAGCAATGCGATTGATTTATGGGCACTTGACACAGAATCAACCATTTACCGTTATTGGAAAATATCAGTTTATAAATAAAAGTACAAAAAAAATGAAAAAAAAAAAAAAAAAATGTTTTTAGGAAATTGTTTTCATTTATTGTGTTGTATTTGAAGTTCCGTTTCCTGTATCAATGTTTTGTAATAATGTTTTTTTTTGTTTTTTTTAGCAACAGTTTTGTTATTAGGTTGAATTTTCCGTGGTATGTCACGTAATTTGTTTTTTTATTTTAATTTGTTTTTATTTATTTTAAGTTTTTTTTTTTAATTTAATTTGCCTTTTTTTTCTATAAAATAAAAAAAAAATTTTAATTTGATTTTTATTAAATATTTACACATAAAAAAATTATCCATTATTTCCGGTATCATGATATTTGTTTTTGTATTTTGATTTTTTAATTGTTTTTGTGGCATGTTTTGGATATAAATAAATTTATATTTTGAAAATATTTAATTTTGTTTTTTTTTTCCAGCATTTTTTAAAACAGATGGTGTTTTAATACCATCTACTTTTTGTGATTATTTATTTGCACCAAGTATATTAATTACAAAAGGAAGTGATTCAAATCAAATAAATAATAGTAGAAATATTAGAAATGAAACTGCTTGGGGTTATTTTTATTCACCACGATATCCTGCTAAATATCCAAGTCATATAAAATGTTTATACAAGTTTATTGGAAGGTAATTTTGATTTATAAAATGCTGTTATTTTGGTGTTTGTAAAATTAAGGAATTGATTTTTAGTTTAGAAAATCTTTTTTTAATATCACATTTTTAAGAAGGTGGTGTCGGGAGAATCAATTCAATTTGGTTGATTTTGACATTTTTCAATTGAACTCAAAAATTAAAAATTATGGCATCTTTTTAAATTTTTATCATTACCCTGTGGGCACCTTTTTTTAAATAATAAGATTTTTTGCCATATTCTGCTATCGTTTTCATGCTTTTCCAAAACTTCCGACTCGTTTATGCAATATACTCTTATTTTATTGTCGTGTGTTTTGAATGTTTTCAAAATTTTGTGTTGCTTGCAAACATTCACTTTCCTATTGGATGGGGCTTCATTTTTGAATGGCTCTTCATTTGCTTTAGGCAATTCCACACCCAGCTCTATTCCTGATGGATCTACGCACATGTCTAGAGATAAAAATTGCGTCACTTTCTGAACCATAAAACTTAAAATAATTAATTTACTAGGACAGCCTTCCGTACAACTGAATTTTGTGAATCATTGTTTTTTAATTTTGCTTTATAAATCTATCCATACCTATCAAAAATATAAAACTATTTATATTTTATTTTTTTTTTATTAAATACTCATCCTTGACCACTTATCTGGAGTTTTTGTAAGAGAACCTAGAAATATTTTCCACTTTTCCTCCGAATTTTTTTTTTTTGAAATTTCTTTCTTTGCCAATTAGTGCGTTAGTTCCCATTAAACTAATTAATTTTTCTAATTGTTTCCTGTTTCTGAAACATTTTTTCCTGAAAATAATAAATAAAAATTTCATATTTATAAAAATAATTAAATCTTTTATTTACTTTTCTAAATTGTGACTCATTTTAATTTTCTTTAAATTTTTAAACACAACTAGCACAACTAGCAACAAACCAAGCCAATAACAGAATAATGCAATAATAAATGATGCAATAATGTAAAGTCAAAAACAAAAATGTAATAGAATTTCAAAGCAGGCTCAGATGACTTTAAACAAAAAAAAGTTTTTCGCGACACAGATAGTTGATTCGAATCGACTAAAGTTGAAAGTCAAAAAGTGATTAAGAGTTATTTGAATATTTTAAAGTTATGATCCCCAAACATGGATCTAGAATCAAGTATTTTTTTCTATTTTGAGTTCTTCCTCCAGGAAAACCTAATTTGAACCCATTTTTTCATTAATTTTTGAAATAATTTTTGATACCTAATTTGAACCCATTTTTTCATTAATTTTTGAAATAATTTTTGATATATTTACCGTAAACTTAGTGTATAATTTATATGCTTACATGTGGTTGCCATTAAGCCATTCAGTGCCAATTGCCAAATCAGCGCTCTCACTGTTGTTCCCTATTTGTCCTGAATTATATTTTTGCAATATTTCTAAAGTTCTGACTAGACTGCTGTATGGTGCCCAATCCAACTTATTTCTCGCAATATTTGAATTAAAAATTATTTATAATAAAAGGATAGAATTTAAGTAATGAAATAAAACTCAAAACTGAGTAAGAATTTGAGCAGTTTTTACTAAGCAATTTATGCTGAAAATAAATTTGTAAAAACTGTTATTTGTTTTTTTAAATATTTCCTATTATTCATTTCATTAATTAGAGTTCGAAGCTTAATCGAATTCAGAAAAAATAGATCAGTCTTAAATCTTAAAAGTTCTAAGATCCAAAGTTCCAGTTAAAAAAAAAATTTTATTAAATATTCCCAGGACAAATACGATAAATTACACTCATTTTAATAAATATTTTGAATGAAGGGATTTTACAGTTTCCTGTTTGATTTAACTGTTCTAAATCAGAATTTCACATTTATTTCGGAAACGGGAATTCCCCTACCATAAATTTTCAAAATCTTATAAATGAAATTATTTTAAATAAGTTTTCAAAATAATTAAGAAGTGATTAAAAATATTAATGTAAAAATCGAAATAAAATGCAATTTGATGTCAAAGCATGTGGTCGGAATTACGAGGGATAGAGGGGATTTTAAATAGGATCTTTTAGAGAATTCTCTAAAGTGCTAATTATGAAAAGGTACAAATGTACGACTCCCTTATATTATTGAATTATTTACTAAAGTGAAATATGTTCTCAGGTGGCAGAATGAAAAAAGTCCCCAAGAAAAAATTTCACAAAGTTTCCAAAAAGTCCCGAATATGTATTTGAGAAAATTAGCGGACTTTTTTTCTTAATTTTTGGGGAGTTTTATAAAAATTGTATTGGGTGATTTTTTCATATGAATTATAATCACAATGAAAAAAGTCCCTAAAATTATTTTTGGAAAATGACTGTTATATTCACTTGGAAGTTTTAAATTTTTCTATACTAAGTTTTGTTTTCGATGTAAAATTGGTTTTTTGAAGAATCATCATCTTGTAATATAATGGAGGCAGTTGCCTCAAGCCCAGCTTAAAAATTTATTGGAATTCTAATTTTGTCTCTAAATCTTAAATCATACCTTATGTCAGCAAAACTTTTATTAAAATACCGCCATTTAATATTCTGGAAAAAAGGAGTAACCCTAATTTTGACTTCTACTCTAAAGTTTCTATAAATATAAATATATATATATAAAAAAATGCTAAATGCTGATTCGCTTCTTACTTAAATTTTAAAAAAAATTTTGACAAAAAAAAAAAATAAAAAGAGTTCCAATAATTGGGCACTTTTTTCGTACAGCTACTTTCTATCTATCTCATAGGAAGACAGTAAAAAACAATAGTGGATAATTATTATAACAACTTGTAATGTATCTTAAAATGTAGGTGCTTATATTTACAATACAGTGATGTTATCACTAGAAATAGCATTAACTACAGATGTTTTAAAAATCTCTCTGTCTGATGTAATTTAATATTATATGTATATATTTATTACAATTTCTTATATTCTATATAATTATCTATATATACATATTTTATTTACATAAAGTTTATTTGTTCCTGATTATATAAAACGCATATTAATTATTATTAGTATAATTATTAAGTCTATGTAAAATATAAACAAGGTATGAAAAAAACTGAGGATTTTTAAAAAAGCCACATTTTAAAAATTATATAGTGTTTCATATTGAATTTAATTTTAGAAATATTACTGGTGATTAACTTATTGATTTGTAGAAATCGGAAATTTTTTAGTCTCTAAAATCCTTTCAATGGGGAAGGCTCCGAAATTTTTAACTAAGTAAACTTATGGTGATTCTCCAGGACCGATTCCTATTAATTTTTATGAGTATAGAAGATATGAGGAGCCAAAAATTTTTAAAAGTTGAGTTTCGCATAACGGTTAATTTTAGTACTGTATGGCAACTCTATACAATTAAGCGATATAAAAGTTATGAAAACAGCTGTCTACTACCGTTTTCAGATTGAAAATATACCTTATAGAACTCTTGTTTTAATAACTTAAATATAGTGCTTTTCCGGAACTTATGGCGTGGAGGGGGTGGGTTGTAGCTCCGTAACCCTTCAAAATTAAGAAAAAATTTTACGTATGTTGAAAAATAGTATTATTTTTTAATTTTTTTTTAAGCGCTAACTGTTCAACTGTCTATGCCATAGGTACATGTTGTAAGTAGGGTTCATATTATAATAGTGTTTTTAGAATAGGTCTTATTGAATTCCACATGAAAGTACTAGGCCTTATAACATGTAGAAACGTCTTAGATTTTCAATATTTATAATTCTATTTTTTGTTTATATTGTAATATTTTGTATTTGAGTTATATGGTATTCTTTATCTGTGAGTTATATTATTCAATTAAATTATTTATTTATATTTTGCATTTTTTATATTGTTATATTAATGTATTTTTTTATTAAAGATAAATAATTATTAATTATTGTTTAAGCTATTATTATGAACCCAATGGCGAATGGTAGCTGAGTCGAGTCGAAAACCAGAAAAGTTTTTTCACTTTCACTAGAATTCGAACCCGGGCCCTTCTGTATGAAAGGTCGGCACTCAACCACTGTGCCACCCAGCTGTTACCTTAGAATTGGATCTTAGAGTGTTATATAATGCTAAAAAAAAATATGGGCAATAATTCAAGTTACAAATGTTTAAAAATAGCAAGACAGACAGACAGATAGACGGTCGAACAGAGTAAAACTATATAGGCACGTTTTTAAAAAATCTTTTCAAAAAGTGCTAAAAACTATAAAAGAAAAAATGATTAGAAAAAAAAAATAGTTTTTTCCCCCTTTAATGTCTACATAGTTTAGCAGAGTCTATAACACAGCTACAACATTGTGTTTGCGTTTTAATAACGTTTTATTTGATGTTTGTATAAGTTTAGATAAAGCATGCATAAATTATATGGTAATAATTAATGTTATAAACGTTCTTAATGTAAATATATACATATATACGAATATGTTAATTATCTATTTAGTATTTTTAATAATATTTTTTTTTGTATGTACAGTCATTGTCATTAGAAGGGTCCTAGTTATATTTTTTGATAAACAAAATACCGAAAAATAATGATGAAATGGAATATTACTAAATTTTTTTTAATGAAAATTTTAAAGTTATTCAGATCAACCGTTGTGTATGTAAAAATGCAAGAGTTTCAATGTTATGTTAAGCGACATTTTAGGGGTGCATTTCCCTAACTGTTATAAGCGCTTAAGTATGTGTAATAAAAATAATTGACAGAATTCTTAGAGTTGGATTCAATATAAAGGTATTCAATTGTTTAGAATATTTATAGAAATTTATTTGACCAATAAAAAAATAGGAAGGAGGCTTAGTGCTAGATGTAAGATTATGGTATTGTTAGGGTTCAGTTTTATTAATTAAAGCGAATTTTTGTGTACATGCA
Organism: Dolichopus griseipennis; assembly: GCA_963082915.1. NCBI lineage: Eukaryota > Metazoa > Arthropoda > Insecta > Diptera > Dolichopodidae > Dolichopus > Dolichopus griseipennis. The sequence goes on along the minus strand of CAUJBZ010000346.1, from coordinate 1,578 downwards.
ATAAGGCCAAATGAAATAAAGCCAAATTCTATTTTTTTGGCTTTATTTCAGACAGAGTTGGGTTCAAAATCAGGGTATTCTCCTTTTCCAGAATATTTATTTACTATAAAATCCTTCTTGATTTCGAATCTAATATATTCATATATAAATATTGTTGAGGAAGGGAATACTCTGATTTTGAACCCAACTCTAAAACCTCTCTTAATTCAGAACCCCACATATAAAGATATATATATATATATATATATATATTTTGGGTAAAGCGGCAATCCTGATTTTGAATCTAAAACCTCTCTAAATTCAAAATTCCACATATACACACATTCTGCAAAAGGGTAATACCCTGATTTTGAATATTCTGAAAAAAGCGTACAACCCTGTTGTAAATATAACCAATAACAAATGTAATTTTCACAAAATTTTTGAAAAATAACAATTCAATTGTTTGTACATTTAAAAAAAATTATTTTCATATTGAAATAAGATCAAAATTAAAAAAATTCGTTTTTTGGCTTTGTTTCAAATATGAATGCAATTGGCTTAATTTCATTTGGCCTTATTGCTTGTATCCGAATTTTTTAAAAATACTTGAATTCTTTATACTTAAGTAGTTCTTCGTATTAAAATACTCAAAAATACTTAAGTATCAAAAATAATTACAAAAGTAATTAAGTTCAAAGTTCGATTACTTTCTGGAAATTACAAGTATTTTTACTCAATACTTTTACATGCACTTAAATTTTATTAAAAGATTGTACTTAATTCTTAAAGTATCGAAGTCTTACTAATAATGGTACTTGACAAATTTATGACTAATTAAAAGTACTGGTAACTGTACTGGTACTTAACATAAACAAGTCTGTTTATATGGATATGCGAAAATTGCATGAGAAACTATTTTTGAGTTTTATTACAAAATCAGGAATAAGTTATTATTTAAATATGTACGTATGTAAAATCAAATAGGTAATTAGGTTTTTTGATATTCGATATTTTTTTCAACAAATCGATTCACATCCTAATTAAAAGAAGTTAGAAAGTATCATCAAGTTTTTAAAATAACTCAAAACAAAAGAGTTCTAAAGAACCGTTTCAAATTATATTTTCTTTGTGGTGGAACCAAAGTTATATTAATTAAAAATTTTTATAAGAAGATTTAATTACCATCTAATTGAATTAAATATTTCTTCTTTACTAATAAAATATTAAAAATTTTTTTAAACTTTCAAATTTTTAATAAGGTTAGGATTTAATCTTCATTTTATCCAATAAATAAAAGTTCTAAAAAAACAGTAAAATCTGCTTTATGAATTTGCAAAAAATTCTAGATCCCTAAAACTCATGTATTCATTCGATATTATTTTAAAAAAGCTTATCGTATCTAACATTTTATGACAACTACTGTAATTTAATCAGTTCCTATAATTATGCAAATAGATATTTTTTTGTTCCCTTAAAATTAACATAGTTCATAAATGTTTATGATAAAGTAATATTAAACTATATGGAAATATCAGATAACATAATAACATGGAAATAACAGAATATGTCATAGATTATATTATTATAGAAATAAAA